>JADNRY010000098.1:0-208617 GCA_015501585.1 Rhodocollybia butyracea | reverse complement strand
AAAAGAGCAGGAACGAGTTCAGGCGCGACTGAAAATGGGCGCAGATACTGTTTTCACTGGGTCGCTGAACTCGAAGTTGAAGGAGGACATGAAGGATCTAGCTTGGGTGCTTAAGCTAGACCTGGATGGAAACAACGACGTCTTGCGCACACGAATAAAATCACATTTTGAAGAACATCCCGAGCTTGTACAGGATCCTCGTTATCGAGGAATTTTTGGACGAGTTCGGGCACCGGCCACTATTCCTCACCAACCCGAACCTGAATCCGAACGCGAAACCACCTCTCATCCACCCGAATCATCTTCTTTCCCAACGTCTTCCTCTCACCACCCTCATAATTTCCCTCAAACACCTTCTTCCTCTCACCACCCTCAGATACCAATGTCCCATCCTTTAACACTTAGTCCTCGCAGAAACCTACCAACATCATCATATCCTTATGCTTCTTCAATGTACACACCCATGCACCCCATACTGCACCCTACCAAAATTCTTCACAATATATATACCATAATCCACCATACTATCTTATGAACAACCTTTCATAGCTTAAATTTGGTTTAGCAAGCAAATAAAAAGATAATATTCAATCTAGTGTAATTGTGATTTGAGAGTAGGGTAGGCTGCAATTGCTTGTACAACGGACTGCTGAGGGAAAGGCTTTCGACGGCGTGCCTGCATCTCAAACTGCTCTCTATCTCGTGAACCCTTCCTGCCATGCTCCATTAAACCCACAGCTAACTTGTTTACATCACGTTGTAGAAAGGGATTGTCCAGCTTGTTCGTTGTCTCCAGAAGCGCTTCGCTGGCAACTATAAGTTCTTGTCGTAACCTGAACAACTCAAGCCGAGCAGCGTTTGCATATCGTACAGCCGTATCACGTTCAGCGAGACAGTTTTTGATTTGGCGATGCATTTCGTCGAGGAGATCACCGCGCTCCAAAAGTCGTTCCATCTCTTCAGGGGAGGTGTATTGAGCAAATCCATCCGCTTCCTGAGGTAATCCCACTATAAGCAGAGTTAGAAGAGCAGGTTGCCCAGAGCTGTCTATACACGTACCAACGGCCTCGAATTCCCGGAAGCTCATCATAGAATATTCACGTAGCATTGATAGCGCGCTATGGGTCCCAGTCATAGAATGAATATTGTTTTCACTATAAAGAAGCATCAATATAGAACATAAGAGAAGAGATATGTGCAACGTACTTGAATACATCCCAGCCGTCCAACCATCCCGGACTTGGAGATCTTCGGTGAGGTTTCTGGTCTTCCTGGTCTGGTTCAAAGCTAGACTCGGGCTCAACTGAAGACGATTTCCCGGATTGCATTTCGATCGGGTCGGCCTTGTAGGAGGTACGTGACATCGCGTTGCGAGAAACGGTGGTACGTCCCAGTACGGAACGATTCCACCGTAGAATAAGTAGAGAGAAGAGAGAATCTTGCGCTGAAAATGCACGTGAAGAAATTACCAGGGCAGCGCCGCTGCCTGTGCCGTTGCTTGTGCCGTTGCTTGTGCCGTTGATTGTATATGTTACTGATGTGACTGATTTTTATAAAAACTCTGTGCAAACGCACTCTCGACACCGGAAAAGTCATCGTGCTCGAACAAGGTATTTATTTTCTATATAAAGTAGATAGAAAGAAAGCTAGGATACTATCCCCCATTACAACAAAATCCGGGAGAGATCCAAGGACGTTCAAAGCATCTCCGAGGCAAGTTTTCAAATTTTTTATAAAAACTATGGACGTGATAGTATTTGGAGCGACCTGAGAGAGCCCGCCAGGGTCGACGTCGAGGGCCGGGGTAGGAAGAGCTAATCCTTCCGTGACGAAGTAAAAGAGCACTATGATGAGCATATCCTTGGAAGGATTCAATAAAGTTCACTGCTCGACGACGATGCATTGGTGTTATATATCTATATTTCGGCGCCGCCCCGCCAAGAAAAGCCACAGTGATGATCATGAGCTTCAACAGGTTGTAACCTGTTGGCGTTGTGAGATAGCGATCATTGCGGGCCGGATAAGTCCGTTCTAAGTTTGTACTTTTCCAACTTTCTCTTACAACTTTCTCCATGTCATCCGACAGACCGAAGATTGATTGTTTTCAGCCAAGGTTTTTGAATGCGGAATGTGACGCATTGATGGAAAAGCTGAATGTATGAGTGGGTCGAAGCAAAGGTACGTTCCTTTTTAACCTTGTCTTTATATCTAGTCACCACGACTGCCTTCAAAGTTCTCTTCAACGCTGCATGTTGTTTGAACAATCAATGAAAGCAAGGATTGAACCCAAGAACATTCGTAAGTCGACTTCCATCTAGCCCCGAGCTTAACAAGCTTGACCAATCACTATCTTCCAGTATAAATATCCGAAAACTCGATCTCGCTGACCCATGCGCTCAATACCGAAATGATAGAGACACCTCGCACTCTCCGTAACAAGTAATCTCGCTCATGATCACCTCCGAAGCCCAGCCATTTCCAAAACCAGACCATTTCCTGACGGGTCACGCCATTGCCAAGTTCAGTTATGAACGCGCCTACGAAGCATGCAAGAAAGAAAAGGCCTTCAAGAAGGCGAGCCGTACGATGTCTTTGTAGATGTCCGCTCTTACTGCGTCCATTGTATGCCACGATGTCGAAGCCGAAGTCACCGATTCATAACAATCCTCATACCGAACTATGCATACCTGAGGGTATATGGCGTCAGACTCGCCGACACATCATCGCGTATCCCATATACAATATCTCTACCGCCTATCCTATTATCCACTTTGCCGATGCACCCTCTGCGACACATGCCACCCGCGGGTCAAAAGCTGACACCTCGATATCTTCAAGAGTTTCTATCCGTTTATCCAGCACATGTGCGTCTAGTACCAGATAGAGAAATCTGCGAATGGAGACTACGTGTGCATAGTCCGCTTCCAACCTAACTTTCCGCAAGGGAAAAGAGGGATAAGCGCTAAAGGAGTTTGTAGCGTAGGAAGGAGGTCTTCCGAGTGGAGTTTGGGCTATAGAAATATCATTCTGGAATTAACAGAGGCAAGCGTGAAAAATTTTCTCTGAACACAAACGCTTTGCGCCGTTTCACTTGGTTTCAACTACTTACTACGTAACGCAGCACTACATTTCCATCTCGAACAAGAATAGATCCTCTTTCGCTCATACCCACACCTTCAAGATAGGTCAAGTAAGCTTAACAGAGAGGGAAGGCGATCTACTCGATGCTAAGCTCAACGCCTAACACCAAGGTCGTGCAGAGAGAAAGAAGCAAGGAGAGACGGCACAGGAATGATTTATGGCATTCCATCCAGCCTTCGAAATATTCCCAGAGTCCAGACACGAGATGTCCACCAAGTTGCGAATGATATCCAAACGCCAAGCCTCAAGCGAACCAGGTATAAAGTATGAGTATTTCGAGCTTCAAGCCCTCACCAATCACTTAGGCTTCAATGCAACAAAATTCTTTTGGATATCTTAGGAATTTCTCCTTCCACCGACAAAGGTTGAACGCTACCGATGCGAGTGACAGGCTGAAATACTTGGACCGGCAGCATCTCCGCTGCAATGGAGCTACTTACCACTCCAGTGAACCTCGTCGACGAGAGTTGCTTTATCGATCTTTGGCTTAAACATGCGCATCATATTCCAACCTGCTCAGTTCACATCATTCTCTAGGATGCCTCACGCCGATGATCCTTCCTCACAGTATTCCCCACGCAAGGATCCACAGTGGCAGCCAAGCCTATATTCGCACCGAACTCACTGAGTCACCATTGAACTCCACGAACTTATCCGAACTCAGGGATCTACTTAATTACTGGTCGAGTGAGCTCCTATCGTTGGTCTCCCCGTATCAGAACCTTGCTAATGAGAAAGAATTTTATTTTCAGAACGTTTTAGTGACGTGAAAATATCGAAATAGAACTCAATGTTGTACATGTGCAAGGTAATATGTAGTACATTCGATTCAGTTTAAAGAGCATTTGATATGTATTCAGGTCTGGCGCGTACTGAGATAAGCGTGACGAGCT
Source organism: Rhodocollybia butyracea (assembly GCA_015501585.1). Classification (NCBI taxonomy): domain Eukaryota; kingdom Fungi; phylum Basidiomycota; class Agaricomycetes; order Agaricales; family Omphalotaceae; genus Rhodocollybia; species Rhodocollybia butyracea. The sequence goes on along the minus strand of JADNRY010000098.1, from coordinate 204,583 downwards.
GGATGGGTATCAATCTCGTCCTTCACAAGCAATCCGTGGTTGGATACAGTTTTCTATTCAACTCTCAGTTGGTGTATTTATTTTTTTAATCTCAGAAATAAACTCACTTTGAAGTACCCGAATCCCGTGACCTTTCTGTTCTGCTCGTCAAAAGCAACACGGTACCGTCCTCCTGTTGGTACATGAAGGATCATCCCAGGAACAAGATGGAAGCGAATCCAACTGGCGCTAGTGACGTCTATTAGGGTAGTAGTTGAAGCAGATTATACATGGGCTGTAAATTGTACTCGCCTTCAACATCTATAGTATAGACGCTGTCGCCCGTTACAATAATGAATGCTTCATTCGCTAAGGATATATGGCTACAGCTTGAGTAAATATACAGAGGTGAGCATAAATATATCTATTTTCCCTACCTATTCTGTACTTCCGCAGCTTTCGACAATAAGTCAACCAGCTAAAATCAGCACGAGTGAGTGAACGCTTTTGGGGAGATTCTACTGTGATCACCCCTGGATCCAATGTCGCTGCATGTTTTTCAACATCGAGATGGAATGGAACCTTACAGCCCTCCTGGGTAATGGGATATCCCGATTCCTGGGCCATTTTTTCACAGGCTTGTTCAACTTCATCCTGGCCACCAGCGACAGGTGTTATCTTCCATCCAACAGCACCGAGTTGCTCGACACTGACAGACTGAGATTCGTCGATGGCAGAAGTCGAATCGGCGGGAAGACGATATGCACGAAGGGGGGCCATATTTTCTTACTGTAACCGTAATGGAGAGGCGACTTATAAAGTGTCACGAGAGTGTAATAGCACTGTCCATGGCCCTCTGGGAAGATCGTACGAAGTAACCCAAGAGTTGACTCATCTCAGATCCAGAGATTGCTCGTGCTAGTCCATCTCTGTCCATCTTCTCTAGAAATAATACTCTGCTATAGATCCTCCCGCCCCCTGAAATTTAGCCGGCCTTGTGTAAAGGTCCCGGACTGTATAGTACTTAAATGAGGCTTGCGTATTTTTAAACTGTTCTTCTGGAGACGTTCGGTCGAATCAATTTGGGAAAGGTATAAGTCATGAGTGCGTTTTTCTCCAAAGGACTATCTGGTATCTCCGATTTTGGTTAAATTTTTCGAAGCCGATTACTCGACACCAGTAAAACCCTCGGACTTTCGACAAACACACAGTGTTCACGATCACTATGGATGGACTTGCGCACACACATGGCATTGAGTTAGGGCTGTTCAGAATAAGGCGAAGGCTTTTCCCCTCCAGCTTTGCCTTTGACCTTCTTAGAAGTCGGGTGGCAGGTATGCTTTTGGACGGATAATAAGTATGGGATAATTATGCAGGCTCTGCTATGTCACGGTAGAAAACATACTTACCAAGCACTTTAGGTTCACCACTGATGTATCATATGCCCTCGACATGTTCTTTTCGCATTTGAGGCGGCCTGATGATCTACCGCATGTAGAAGCAGCCAGTCCACCAAAGTGTTGGTCAGTTCACATGTTACCTCATAAGCTCTAAGTTCAGTTACATGGCAAAAAAAGCTGAGTAATTATTGCCATCTGCTCGATGCTCAAAGACCATCCAACACCAAGCCTTTCAGACTCTCATCCATGAGCTTTGCTCAAGCACCCTCTGTGGTGCCATCAAAGTGCCAGAGTTGCAGTAGCATGTGAGTTGGGCCAAGGTGCTTCTTAGTATGCTTATATTTACTGTATCCGTTCTTTCCACACCAAACACACAATACGCTTATACGTGAGACTTGAGGCCTTGAGAACGTAGCCTGCCTTACAGGTACTCAAAACTGGATCTATACATGAGGGATAAAAGTAGTCCATTGTACTTCTTGTAGCGCAGCCAAGGGAAGGTCTCGAAGGAGAGTGAAGGCAAGAACAAAAGTGGTAAGTCTAGCGACAATATAAGCAATAAAACTTACGAGGTTAGTCCACTTACATATGGGTAAAATGATCCTGTCAATGGTAAATATCTTCCATGTCGATCCAGATAATATAACCCTGAATAACACTAATATGACACTCATGAACACCAAGGGGATGAGGGTCATGCAGAGTGAGGTTGTCTGCCACAGGATTCTTTCCACGTTCGTTGGGAACTGAAAAGTCCAAGCTACACAGTGAATAGCTCCAAAAATGGCTCCAAGAAACATCTCCAAGGACATGGGATACAAAGAGTCTTTTCCATAAAAGTGACGCGGTGGACCTCCATAGAAAGTAGGGACGCGGGTGGTGAACTCAAAGGTAGGAAAGTTCACGGAACCAAGTTTAGTAGTTGGGGACGTTCGCGTCGTTACGTTCGGTAAGGACTGAGTGCTCATGTAGATGCTTGTGGCATTGCTTTTGCGCCACCAAGGCGAGACAAATGCAACCAGGGATAGGCGGAGTCCCCTCCGAACACGGTTTATATGCCGTCTGCCATGCTCTAACAATGAAAGCGGAAGGCGACGATGAAGAGTATCCAAGTCAGAGTTTGGACTTATACCTTCTGCACATATGGACTCTGGAGATGCATCGGAGGGTTCGCAATGGTACATCTCTAGTGCATTCTGATCTGCGACTGGTACAGGCAAGGCCGAGGGTAGCTGCGAAGTTCCTGCGTCTGTGGTATCAGCACTGTCAGGAACGGCAGCGGAGTTACAGAAGTCATAATGTGGTGGGAACTTTTTAAATGAAGGAAGTGTTACATACGATGCAACCGATTTGCCACCTAATCTATATGGAGGATAAAAAGAGTTCTCGGTGGATCGCATATTTTTGTTTTTTATCTTCCTTCCTCGCCTTGTATTCCCTCCATCAGTCCTGGTGTCTTCTTCAATTCCGCCGTCTCTCTCGATTCCACTGTCTTTCTTGATACCGCCGTCTTGCTCGATACCGCCTTCTGACAAGATACTGGGTTCAACCAAGGGTAATGAGAGGTCAATCTGGGACAACGCAAACCTGGTTGATACGAATGCGTCAGAAAAAAAGTTGGCGTCAAAGAACTCAGTGGAAAAGCCAGCAACGGCTTGCAAAGGGGCTTGAAACTGCTGGTTGTTGGAAGGAATGTCCGGAGTCCCCTGAAGAGTACCTGTTTCTGAGTCAGAAAGCTTTGGAGCCTCAGAGACAACCCAGCCAGGCCGCATTGATAATAGGATTGGATGACGAACATCCAACGGCTTCATCCACCATAAGATGTAAGTTAATATGTTGATGGTGGCGAAAGCTAGAGTAGTAATCTCGAGCTCCGTGATAGGTAGATGCTGAAATGCTCGAGATATGACCTGGGCTATAAACCAGGTTGTCTGAACCAAAACAAGTGTTTTTGTTACTACGTCTCCTTTACTTCTATCCATGATCTCGGAGCTAGAGATGGAAGGTAAAAGTATCGAGTTTTCCTTCAGAAGAGTAGCCAGTTGCGATGCCTGTAGGACTCCAATGACCTCTCCAGAGTCATCGGTGAGCACAAACCCACCCATGACTAAAAACATGCCATGAGTGAGTGTCCAATCAGAGCCTGTAGAAACGTGAGGACAGAAAAGTACTACAACAGCATCCAAAACTTACAGCCAGGATAATCATGTAACTCTTTTACAGCTCTTTTCGCTGAACACGATTGATTTGCTGCCACAAGATAATATATTCTGGAGCAATGAGTGCCACGGCTAGTATCTTGACTCTTCGCCACAAGAGGTCCCGATAGGAGTCATGACGGGATGGAATATTGGGATGAACTGCGACCCAGGTACATGCAAATATTGTCGTGAGGCAGCTCCAGATAATCTCGGGGACAGTGCGGGTAGAACTAGTATTCGGGGCGACTTGGGAGAAGCTTCTGGGGTCGAAGGCCGGGGTGGGAAGAGCGAATCCTTCCGGGATGAAGTAAAAGAACACTGTGACTGCAATGAACATTTCCTTGGGAGAATTCAACGATGCAGTGGTGTTATATATCTACATTTCGGCACCGCTGCAGCAACAAGAAAAGCCAGAGTGATGATCATGAGCTATAACAGGTTTTGGCGTTGTGAAGCAAGAGAGGCATAGCTTTCAGAAGGGTTTTAACATTGAACGAGCGGGATGCGATCATTGCGGGCCGGATAAGTCCGTTCCAAGTAAAAGTTAAGTTTAGTCTTTCAAGCTTTCTCCATGTCATCCGAAAGACCGAAGATTGATTGTTTTCAGCCAAGATTCTTGGATGCGGAATGTGACGGGAAAGCTGAGCGCTGAATATTCTGAATGTTTGGGCAGGTCGAGACAGGTACGTTCCATTCCATTCCTATCATCGCCAATATGACCCGTAAAAATTCCTTGTCGTGACATTCTAGTCGCTGCGGCTGCCTCTAGGTTCTCTTCAAGCAACGTTGCAACTCGTTTGAAAGCACTTGAACCCAAGAACATCCGTAAGTCGACTTCCGTCTAGCCTTGATCAATGCCACTCACTATCTTCTAGGAAACGTTCAAGCTCTCGCTGACCCTGCGGTCAATACCGAAATGATACTCAAAAACATGCGCTCCCCGTAACAAGTCGTCTCGCTCACCTCCGAAGCCCAGCCACATTCATAACAATCCTCATACCGAATTATGCATACCTGAGGCATATGGTGTCAGCCTCGCCGATACATCATCGTGTATCCCATATACTATAATACAATATATCTACCGCCCAGCCTGCTATCCACTTTGCCGATGCACACTTCCCGCGGGTCAAAAGCTGACAATCTCGATAATTTCGTCCAGCGCATGTTGTTTCTAGTACCGGATATGCTGTTCAAAAGTGGGAATAATTCAACCGAGCTCCGCGCGAATTCAAATCAGTGATGGCTCCGCGCGCGAATTCATACAAGTTGACTGCTCCGCGTGCATTCAAGCAAGTTGTTTTCCAGGGGTTTCTCAGGGTGCCCAGTCAGCTCAACAAGCTTATAAAACCTTGGAACAACCAAGTATGGGTCAAAAAACATTAAAGAGTCCAGAAAACAGTAAGAGACTTAAAAAAAAATATCACAATGCCAATTTGCAGAGGGACTTCCGGACATCATCTGACCACTTGATGCGCTGTCGATCAAATCATATCATTATCTACTATCATATCATATCTACTATCTCTACTATCGCATCATATCTACTATCATATCATATCTTTAATACGGCACTAGGTACGGCATTATGGCAACAATGATGTCAGCACCATTGGAACCCAGAAACAGTTTCGACAAGTCCATAGCAAAAAGGTAAATATATGAATAAATAATGAATAATTTAGGTTTCAAGACTTTGTAAACCTAGTAAATATGCTATATTATTACTGTTGACCTGACTGGGCACCTCTGGGACTTGAAGTAATGACTTGCTTGAATGCGCGCGCGGAGCAGTCAACTTGTCTGAATTCGCGCGCGGAGCCATCACTGATTTGAATTCGCGCGGAGCTCGGTTGAATTATTCCCACTTTTGAACAGCATAACCGGATGGAGAAATATGCAAGTAAAGTGCATAGCCCGCTTGCGACGTAATGTTGCGTGAGGGATAATCGATAAGCGCTTAAGCAATCGGCGGCATTGAAGGATAAACTTCATAAAGGTGGATGAGTCGGGACCAGTCGGTGGATGCGGAGGTACAGAAGATGATTATATGGACGGACATTGTGGAAGTTGCGCGAAAGTTCTTCCGAGTGGAGTTTCGGATATAGAAACAGCATTCTGGAGGAAGGAGTTCGATGTTGGAATGGGAGCCGTATAACAGAGGCAATCGTGAAAATTTTCGCTGAGGACCTGGGACACACTGAACGCTTGACTTTGTTTCAACTACGTAACGCAGCACTACATTTGTTTCCTCTTTTCTACTGCTTTTCATCGGGTGTAATCTTGGAAGGTGATCACGATACTGGGTACGCTCCTACGGACAATATCTACCCATCTCGAACAAGCAAAGATCCTTCTTCGCTCATGCGCTCACTTTCAAGATAGGTCAAGTAAGCTTAACAGAGGGGGAGAGGGGCGATTTACTCGATGCTAATATCAACGCTTAACACCTAGGTGGTGTAGAGAGAAGCAAGGAGAGACGGCCCAGGAATGATCTATGGCAACCACAACAACGAACTTGGGGTGGGTCAAAGTACTAAGTAGCGGACATCGTTTTTTTCGCTTTGTAAACCTGAACACTATTGCCATAGTTGCACATATTCCCAGACGCGAGGTATACGAATGATCTACAAACGCCAGGTCCTCAAGCGAAAACAGGTATAAGTATTTCTTGACGCGCCGACAATCCGAGCTTCAAACACTCAACGATTACTTACACCGACTAAGTAACTCACTGGGCTTCAAAACAACAAAATTCTTTTGGATTTCCTAGGAATTTCTCCTTCCACCAACAAAAATCGAATGCTACAAGAAGGATGCGAGTGACAGGCCAGAATACTTGGAACGGCGGTGTCTCCGCTGCAGCAGAATTACTACTTCCGGTGAACCTCGTTTACGAGAGCTGCTATATCGATCTTTGGGCTTGAGCATATGCATCCTTTTCTGGCCTGCTCAGTTCACATCATTCTATAGTATGCCTCACGCCGATGGTTCTTTCTCAGAGTAGTACTCCGACGCAAGGATCCACGGTGACTGCCAAGGCTGTATTCCCGCCGAACTCACCGAGCTACCATTGAGCTACATGAACTTATTTGGACTTAAGGGTCTACTAAATTACTGGTCGAGTGAGCTCCTATCGTTGGTCTCCCCGTACCAGAACCTTGCTAATGAAAAAGCATTTTATTTTCAGAACGTTTTAGTGACGTGAAAATATCGAAATAGAACTCAATATTGTACATGTGCAAGGGGATATGTGGTACATTCGATACGGTTTATACAGCATTTGGATATGTATTCAGGTCTGGCGCGTACTGAGATAAGCGTGACGAGCCGGGTGGTTATCGATCTCATCCTTCACAAGCAATCCGTGGTTGGATATAGTTTCCTATTCAACTCTCAGTAGGTATATTTACTTTTTATTCTCAGAAACAAGCTCACTTTGAAGTACGCAATTCCCGTTGCCCCTCTGTTCTGCTCGTGGAAGTCAATACGGTATCGTCCTCCTGTTGGTACGCGAAGGATCATCCCAGTGACAAGATGGAAGCGAATCCAAACAGCAGTAGTGACATCTACGAGGGTTCACCAGTTAAATCAGATCATGCATGCAGATCGTACTTGCCTTCAACATCTAAAGAAAGAGTTCCGCCCGTTAGAGCAATGAACGCTTCATTCGATAGGGATATATGGCTACAGATTGAGTAAATATACAGACATGAGCATAAACATATTTATTTTCTTTACCTATTCTGTACTTCCGCAGCTTGTGACACTAAGCCAACCATCTAAAATTGGAGGTGAGTGAACGCTCAGGCTCTTGGGGACAATCTATGATTACCTCTGGTTCCAATGTTGCTCCATGTTTTTCAAGGTCAAGATGGAATGGAACCTTACAACCCTCCTTGCTAACGGGGAATCCTAATTCCTCGGCCAATTTATGAGCAGCCTGTTCAATTTCATCCTTGCCACCAGGAACAGATGTTATCTTCCATCCAACAGCATTGAGTCTCTCAACACTGACGGACTGAGATTCGTCAGTGGCAGAAGTCGAATCGGCGGGAAGATGATATGCACGAAGGGAGGCCATCTTTGCTTGCTGTAACAGTAATTGGGAGGCGACTTATAAAGTGTCAGCGAGAAACAAATGAATTTAGTCCAAGAGTGTATTAGCACTGTCCATGACGTTCATTTGGGAGAATCGTACGAAGTAACCCAACAGTTGACTCATCCCAGATCCAGAGATTGCTCGTGCTAGTCCATCTCTGTCCATATTCTTTAGGACCAGAATGAAAAGGGAGGGATCCGAACTTGCGACAGGAATAATCTGTTACTGTAGATCCTCCCGCCTCCGGAAATTAACCATCCTTGTGTAAAGGTCCCAGGCTGTATACTTGAATGCTTGCTATTTTAAAAGTGTTCTTCCGGAAACCTGTAGTCGAAGCGATTTGGGAAAGGCACAAGTCATGAGTATGTTTTCTCCAAAGGACTATCTGGTTTTTCTGATTTTGGTTAAATTTCCTTCGAAGCCGATTACTCCATACCAGCGATAAAATCCTCGGGCTTTCGATGAGTATTCGACTTTTTCGAACACACAGTATGCATGATCACTATGGATGGACTTGCGCAACACATGACAGGTTTGGATGAGGCGTTTCCCCTCCAGCTTCGCCTTCGACCTTCTTAGGAGTCGGGTAGCAGGTAAATAAGTATGCTATTGAACAGACAATAAATACGGTATGCAGGCTCTGCTGTGTCATGGTAGAATAGATACTTACCAAACACTTCAAGCTCATCACTGATGTATCATATGCCCTCGACATGTTCTTTTTGCATTCAAGACAAAGCTGATGATCTATCGTAATGTAGAAGCAGCCCACCAAAGTGTTGGTTAGTCCACATGATACCCCAATTATCAGCATGTCCAAATGCTCCCAAAAGGACCATCTGGTACAGGCTCCGGATTTATATGTTTATCATCGTGAGTTAGATTGTGAATTTGTAAACGCGTAGCCTGACGATCACATGCTTATCACATTACTCGTATTCGGCTCGTATCCGGATTCTTCCTTCTTTCCTTTACCTTTTGTCTTCTTATCGTACGGCATCTACGTATTGATACAGGAAGTCTCCACTTATCGAATTAATCCTGAAATGAACCTTGTTTATATTCGGCGATGAGTACGTGGATATCGTACGATAAGATCTAGGTAAAAGATGAGAAGGAGGAATCCGAATATGAATCAACATGTTTACACCATCTGCCTCAGTGTTCGATCTCTTCCTGGATAAACAGTGATAATCGATAGTACTAGCTTATTTCCTATTCGAACGCGCTGAGATCTTGAAAAGGATAAGGGCCCAATATATTATGATATCGATGAACTCAAGAGGCTGCCTGTGGCAGTATGATGTCGCCTGGTCAACAACATCCCGGCGGCTTAAGTTCGCAAAATCGCTCATATTTCTCCTGCGAAACAATCATTGACTCTTCCAAGAGTCAGAATAATATGAGTAGTTTGCCTTCTGGCACCTTCTTAGCCTGGCTTCAGCTGCTTCATTCATGATTTCCTGTTTTTGATGTTGAGCATAAGATTGAGTAAAGATTGTTGTAAATACTTGGCGCAGGGAACTGAATAAGCCGTGAGGCTTGAGAGATAGAAGAGAACTGAATAACTATTATAGATACTGGCTTTGGAGAGAGCCTTATATACTGTACATACTGTATAATATTGCTAATACGATGAGTAAGGATACGGACATATGAACATACCGATCCGGCTACCTAATCTCCGGAGTTGCCACATCGGCAATATACAACAAAGATATTCGCATTGAAACTCACCATTGTGTGCTGTACCGTGAAGTTATCAGGACTATGTTTATAGCTGCCAAGTAGTCGTGGTGCGGTCCGTCGGAGCGCTGCAGGTGGGAACGGCCCCAGAAGACTCGGAAAAGAAACACTAGTGTTACTTTGAGTGCAACAAGGGTGGCCGATACCAGAGGGGGTTGTTGTTGGCGTTGGATAAGGAAGATCCTGTCGACTTCTTTGTAAATTTAAAAGGCACCGAGAGTGTATGAGAAGGTTTGGAAGCAGCGGGCGCCGTAGATCAAGTTTCAAAGTTTAGTTTAGTTCAAACAACTGTTTGGTCTTCCAAACTTTCTCCACTGTGTCATCCAACAGACCTTGAAAGGTTGATTGTTCTCGGCCAAAATTCTTGAATGTGGAGTGTGATAGGAAAGCTGAATGTATGAGGAGGTACAATGTCCTTATATCTAGTCACTGCGGCTGCCTTCAAAGGTTCTCTTGCAAGCAATGTTGCAAGTTGTTTGAGAGCACTTGAGCCCAAGATCATCGAATTCGGCTTCCATCTAGCCTTTTCTCCCGTATCAGAACCTTTATTTTCCGAACGTTTTAGTCAAGTGAAATGTTGTACATGTGTATGGTAATATGTAGTAGAATTGATTCGGCTCATAGGGCATTTGGATATGTATTCAGGTCTGGCGCGTACTGAGATAAGTGTGGCGAGCCGGATGGTTATCAATCTCGTCCTTCATAAGCAATCCGTGGTTGGATATAGTTTCCTATTCAACTGTCAGTAGGTGTATTTACTTGTTAATCTCAGAAATAAGCCTACTTTGAAGTAGGCAATTCCCGTTGCCCCTTTGTTCTCCTCGTGGAAGTCAATACGGTACCGCCCTCCTGATGGTACGCAAAAGATCGTCCCAGCATCAAGATGGAAGCGAACCCAAACAGCCGTAGTGACATCTATGAGGGTACATCAGTTAAAGCAGATCAATGGCTGTAAATCGTACTCACCTTCGACATCTAAAGAGAGACTTCCGCCTGTTACAGCAACGATCGCTTCATTCGCCAGGCATATATCGCTACACAAGTAAATATATAAACGTGAGCAGAAATTTATTTATTTTACTTACCTATTCTGTGCTTCCGCAGCTTGCGACACTAAGCCAACCATCTAGAATTGAGAGTGAGTGAATGCTCAGGACCTTGGAGACAAGTTACTATGATCACCTCTGGTGCCAATTTCGCTGCATGTTTTTCAAGGTCAAGATGGAATGGAACCTTACAACCCTCTTGCGCAACGGGGAATCCTAATTCCTCGGCCAATTTTTGAGCTGCTTGTTCAGTTTCATCCTGGCCACCAGGAACAGATGATATCTTCCATCCAACAGCCTCGAGTCTCTCGACACTGACAGACTGAGATTCGTCGATGGCAGAATTCGAATCGGCGGGAAGATGATATGCACGAAGGGGAGCATCTTTGCTTATTGTAACAGTAACGCAGTGGACTGGGGAGGCGACTTATAAAGTGTCAGTGAGCAATAAATGAATTTGGTCTGAGTAGGATTGTACGAAATAACTTACCCAAGAGTTGTCATGCCAGATCTAGAGAGAGCCGATTTTGTTTAAATTTTCTTCGGAGCTGTGTACTCCACACCAGCAATAAAACTGTCGAGCTTTCATTGAGGAGCTGTAGTCTGTGTACGGTAGAATAGATCCTTACCAAGTACTTACTTTAAGTTCATCATTAATGTAACATATGCCTCCGACATGTTTTTTTTACGTTCAAGCTTACCTACCGTAATGTAGAAGCAGCCGGCCCATCAAAGTGTTGGTTAGCCCCCTAATTATCAGCTCCAAATGTTTCCAAAAGAGCTATTTGGTAGTATACAGGCTCCGGATCTATATGGAGCCTTGACGAATCATTTCACCTTCGCGAATGGATTTGTAAACGCGTCAAAGCGGCGATTACCGTACTAACATGGTTAACGCTGGCTCCTGTTTATAACGTCACAAATTATTGAGTCTGCATAGGGGAGACATGCTCCTGTTGGGTCGTATTCTGATTCTTCCTTCTTTTCTTTAACTTTCATGTTCTGATTGTACGACATCCACGTATTGGGACGTCTCCACTTGCCAAAATAGGACTGAAAGGAACGTTGTTTATATTCGTCAATACGTGGATATCGTATGATAAGGAGATCTAGTTAAAGGTGAGAAGGACGAAGCCGAATCCGAATCAACGTGTTTAAACCATCCGTCCCACTGTTCGATTTCTCCTGGATGAACAGATAATAAAGAGAACTAGTTCATTTCCGACTCAGACACACTGAGTTCTTGAAACAGGTCTTGATAAGGCCAGTAAAGCAGCTTATGTACCCATTTCAGTACGTATGCAAAGAAACCGGTACTTTGAGGGACTCTGTTCATGATCTGTTGAACTCGAAGGCAGTTTTTCCGCCCCGAGTATGTTCCTCTATGTTGAACATACTCGCACTGAAAACCACTATTATGTGCTGTAGTACAGTGATGTTATCAGTACTACGTTAACAGCTGTCAAAGTGGTTGTGGTGCGGAGGGCTGACGCGTGGCGGCGGAAGAGAAGTAGTACTTAGTGGAGTCTGAGTGAACTAGCAGGCTGGCGGCTAAGACGATGTCTCAGCTTCTCATCTAACTCTCTCTATTATTGAAAATTCTTGTTGCATTACACTCAGACTCCACTCAGACTCCACTAAGTACTACTTCTCTTCCGAGCCTTTGTTGGCGTTGGATAAGGGAGATGATCCTGTCGACTTTGTAATTTCAAAGGGCACCGAGAGTGTATGAAAAGGTTTGGAAGTAGCGGGCAAAAATCTTGGTCTACAGCGGTAGCATGAGGTTCGCATCTGTGTGGAGGAAAGGCTGCGAGGGAAGAGATGGAGACACGATTAAGTATAAGCGCCCGTTTTAAATTCGTTAGCGCGCGCAAGATTGACTACATTTCCACCGCCATGGGCTTTCGTTCGCTGGTCAAATGCCGGTATTCCCCAAAAGCACACACCCGCATACAGAGACCTTTCATGCGCCAGTATGGACAATTCCAAACGAGCTTACGCTGCTCATCTTCCGAAATCTCTGCCATGACTCTCTCCTCAGTGTCAGACAATTCTCGCAAAGGGGCAACCAACCCCATTGCCACTGCTGTTGAGCGCAGTCTGCTCTAACTCGCGCCGCATAATGCTCGACAATCCTACACTATGGTCCATCATCCCCGTCGCATTCACAAGAACCAGGAAAAAACCCAACGGTCGTGTTATCCATATCTTTCTTGAACGATCAAAAGCAACTCCGTTGACAATTATTTTACAACTATTACCTTCGTCACCTTCCAGGAAGACCATCCGCCACCCAGCCTTTCAAGCTCTTGTCCATGAAGCCCCCCGATGGAGACTGCTCTGCCTTACAGGGGATTTCCGGATTCTTCAGACTGATCATCCCATGTGCATGGTTATTGCTCTTTTCAAAAATAATGGTTTCAGGAAAAAAAAAAGTTCTGATCAGGCCAACAATGTCAATGTATAGATGAGGCGTATATTCCCCAAAAAGGAAAGTCTGGAGCCAACTCAGACCGTCAAGTATTTCCAAAAAAGGAAGCCAGGACCACTATACTCCATCGGAATCATTCAGTAATTTCTAAAAAAGGCAAATCCACGACCACCCCGCTCAATCGGATTGTCAATTATTTCCAAAAAAGGAAAGTTCAGGATCTGTGCTGGCTGTGTTGGATGCTCTTCGAACTAAACTTTTTTTTTCCAGAAACCATTATTTTTGAAAAGAGCAATAAATCACTACCGAAACTTGAAGTCCTCACTTTAGAAAATAGGTTAGTTTGCGAAACACTTTCAAACTTCCAAGTTGTACCCATGCCGAGTCTCCATTATGCCATTATCGTGACTTTGCAGTCACCGATTGATCTTCAGTCAAATCTCCCATGACATAGCTCACCAGATTGCGCCTCTAGTATGGATTGCACTACAACTCTGTCCCAAATTGACAGAGCTAAGCCTCATTCTGGATTCTGAGCCCATGTGAAATTTCTATCATTGTGGTTGGTGCAGGATCCCGATATGCCGAAAGTGTTGGAAAGAGTTTTGGGTATGCTTGATTTCCCCTCCTTGGATACATTACTTGTCCAGTGTTATGAACGGCCACCGGTATCCCATTGCATCGCTGCTCTAGTTATGGTGGACAAATTCATCCAAAGATCATCCATTACGCACCTTGCCATACTCGCACCGACGAGAAATTCAAGAGTCCAAGATATTGTTGATCTTATACGACCCCCAAGTTCGAGGACCAGACTGCTGCCAAACATACAAACGGTAGAATTTTGGACATGGAAAAAAGGCTGCGATGAGCTGCAAATGGATTTAATTGGATTTAATCGTTGATTTTCTGGCACAAGTCCCGGTATATGCGTGCTCTTTCCATTTCAATAGATCCTGGTCCATCAAGTTGTATAGTATGTTATAATGGACTTCCGCACCTGGGTTAACCAAAAAATGTTTGGCATATAGTATAGGCCTACAATCGTTGATTAAAACGAGGGTTAGAAAATTAGACCTGCTCCGATCAGCCCACAGAGACACATTTTCTTGGACAGAAGTAACCCCGACTTCAGGCATAATACGAACTCCCGTGAAAGTGTAGACCTCTCCAAGTAATGTTTTTTTGATTGACTGGCCACAGCTTACTCAGGCCGTGGTGCACACTTAGTGCGAACTGGTCCGCTGTGCTTTCTTAGTTTCTATAACCCCTTACTACACGAAGAGTACCCTGCGTGAAAACACCTCGGTCGGTTTCCTTGCCTCTTCCAGGCTTGTTCACCCTTAAAGGCACACACATCCGCCTTTCTCAGCTGATCCTCATCTCCTAATGATCAGAAGCTCCTTATGCTTGATCATGAAAGCACTAATCGCCATCGCTAGCGTTGACATCGCTGCGTTAACGTGGTAGAAGAAAAATATCTCGGAAACCTTTCGTATACCCTTGAAACATTGCTTTTGAAGAAGAGATATGTACTAGGCTGGTTGCTGAAGAATGATAAGGAACGCGGGGTTATCGAACTAGTGATTGTCGAGAGAGTAGGCGGAGCTTGACCGGGATTTACGCGTGGCATTATCTATAGTGAGGAGTTGTGAATACATGGTTTGCAACTGAACTAGGCTTACAGCAACGAGGGAGCGACGGGGTGCCGACTTTACCTGGCACCCATGTGGCGGTAGAGCCTGTGCTGAGGACTGTAGACACCGTAGACCAGGAAGCGGAAATGATCTGAGTATGACGTCATTCAGATTTCGACGCGTGGTCTTTCCTTCTTATTGTCACGGTCGTTATCCAGCTTGATTCAACTTGTGGTTCTCGGTTGCCCGTCTTGGGCGATTTATCCAAGGAGCCGACCTATTGTACTCAGGGTGCACGACAAATCTCCAAGACGGAGCTCTCCCTCGATGCAAATAGTCACGGCGTTGTTTCTTCCTTGCCGGTATCGTTGGCGGAGTTGAAGGGCCTTGGGTTTTCGAACAGCTTCGAAGTTCGCAAGGAAGATATTCATGTATTTGCCAATCTTCTTGTACTTCATCGTGGTACTAACAACTGGTTGATATCGATATGATCCAGGGAAGAAACTTCGCCATTCTCAAAGCATACCGCCTCAAGGCCTCAACATGAAGAACTAGTCAAAAAACGCGTACACCACAAAGCTCCATCAGTAGCTTCGACAAACTGGACGGTTTTTATGCCATAATCAGCCATTCAATTCCACGGACATACAAAACTCACTCGTCTATGGCTTATAAGTTGGGCTGAAGGGCAGAGACACAGGATCTCCTGGAATCCGATGAAGGGTTTCTTCCCTATACCTTGCCGACGTCTACAGAGACGTTGTACGGTTCTTCTTGTTAGCTTGCAGGTACGTGGCAGGTCAAAATCGATGCATGCATGGTTGACTGAGATGCAATTTCAGTAACATACATACAGTTCTGTTGGTACAATAGGCATGATGCAACAAGCTATAAAATGTTCTTAAAAGTACAAAGATGTAAAATCCAGTCATATTCAGCCTTTCCTTGCCCTTCTCACCATTTCCTCTACGCTTCTCCCGTTGTAATTTCCACGTTATCCTTGACGCTCTGCTCCCTGGCAGTTTTTCGGCACTCCTCGAGACTTTCAAGCCTTCTAATTCGGATCTCGAAGTCGCTCGCCACGTCCCTTGACCTTTTGAACTCTTCCTCCATCCTGCTCTTCAGCTGATCCAGCTCGACCCGAATCGATACCATGAAATCGTTCTCGACCGTTTCAGGAGCGGTTGTCTCTTCGGCTGCAGACTGACTCTCCGGCGGCGTTGAGCCTGGCCTATCAAACAAACTTGTTCAGCCTCGCATGCAGAGTTCATAATGAAAGTGATAATTACCCCTTGTCAGCTGGAATTTCGCCCTCTCTTGCCTCGTGCACGTTGAAGAATGGTCTGTGGTTGTTTGAACTTTAGTTGGACCCAAGGTTAACGCAAGAGGAAATTAACTTACCGTAGGACCAGGAGTTTCATCCACATGCTTAAGCGAGTCAAAATCGTTACGAGGAGGTACATTCCAATTGCTGCAAGCAAAGTGGGGAATCGATTTTATAGGAGCTGAAAAAGCACCAGTAATCAAAACGATAACTTACAAGAGTACATTGAAGAAAAGACTCGACAAGGTAAAGAACAGATAATGAACACTCGCTCGAAAACTTGGCTTATATAGAGATGAACGTAAGGTCACAAGTGGTAAGGAGTAGGAGTCGTGTGGGGAAAATAGGGGCGTTTGCGCCATAAGCTATGTATGGGTCTCATTTCTGTGTAACCGTTAGCTTCGAGACATGATGCTACAGAGACGCATGTTGTACATCAAGAATGCAGTATGTGCATTCGATATCTATACTTGAGCTCTTGTTTCCTACTAACCTTGAGCGGGATGAGGCCTGAGGACGGCGTCAAGGTATCGTCGCGGAAACCGTTAGAATGATGTCACGTCTCAAAGCTTCGGCTTTCGGCTATTGCTTTTCCACTAATAAGTTCCTCTTGGTTGTCGTAGTAGGTCAACGGGATCTACTCGACTTGGAAGTGAGCAGTCAGCGCTCAGCCGCAAGAGTGACTGCATTTCTGCCACCATGTGCTTTCGTTCGCTGGTCAAGTACTACATATTCCCAAAAACCACACACAGAGAGACCTTCCATGCACCAATCTGGAAAATTCCAAACGAACTTATGCTGCTTATCTTCCAAAACTCTGCCATGAATATGACCTCAGCAAGACAATTCTTGCAAAGGGCAACCAACCCCATTGCCCCTGCTGCTGAGCGCGGTCTGCTCTAACTGGCGCTGCATAATGCTCGACAATCCTACACTATGGACCATCATCTCCGTTGCGTTCATCCAACCCAGCACAAACTTGCCCAATGGTCGTGCTATCCGTATCTTTCTTGAGCGATCAAAAGCAGCTCCTTTGACGATCCTTTTACAACTCAGGCTATCATCTTCATCACCTTCTAGAAAGACCATCCGCCACCCAGCCTTTCAGGCTCTCGTCCGTGAAGCCCCGCGATGGAAACTGCTCCACCTTGTAGGCGATTTCCGGATCCTTAGGATTGATCACCCCATGTGCATGGTTGAATCATTACCGAACCTTGAAGCCCTCGTTTTATACAATAGGGAAGCTTCCGAATCGCTTTCAAACTTCCGAGTTGTACCCATGCCGAGTCCCGCCTTGTCATCGTCGTGACTTTACGGTCACCAATTGATCTCCAGTCAAATCTCCCATGGACACAACTCACCAGATTGCGCCTCCACGGATCTCACAATGTCCCAGCGGTGGTACAGCTCTGTCCCAAATTGACAGCGCTAGGCCCCATCTTGGATTCCGAATTGGGTGAGGCCCTTCCACGTTATCCAGTGGCCATCTGCCTCAACCATCTGAAGGTTCTATCGTTGTGGTTGACGACGGATTCCGATATGCCACAAGTGCTGGAAAATGTTTTGGACGTGCTTGATTTACCCTCTTTGGATACCTTACTTGTCCGGTGTTACGAAAGACCACCGGTTTCCCCTTGCATCGCCGCTCTGGTTACTGTGGACAAATTCCTCCAAAGATCATCGTGCACCCTAACGGAATTTGCGATCTACGATATTTTATAACCTTAATCTCGATATCTTCACGGTCTTCCTCACAATACTCCACCACAACCCTTCCATTAGGCGCCTCGTCATATTCGATCCGTCAAGAAGTTCAAAAGCTCAGGATGTCGTTGACCTTTTAAGACAACCTGGTTCGAGCGCCAACCCTCTGCCCAACCTACAAGCACTAGATTTTTGGACATGGAAAAAAAACTGCAATGAGGTGCAGGTGGAGACAATCATGTTCATCCCTGGTAGTATAGTTGTGGTTTCTTTTATTCGTGCCCATACTCATTCAATTTCAATAGATCCTGGTCCCTGAAGTTGTATAGTACAGTGCACTTGTGCACTGGGGTTAACGATGGCTTAGTAGTAGTAGCATCCAAAAATGTTTTGCATTTAGTACAGGCTTACAATGGGTGACAATCTGAGGAGGTTCAGCCCGCTCAATTGACTGCGACAATTTTTTGTTTAGATGGTAATCCCAACTTCAGACGAAATGATACGAACTCCCGTGAAAGTGCAAAACCTTTGCAAGTAATTTTCTTCGATTGATGGCGTTTTCTCCTCTCAACAAAAAGAAATGATAGTTCGATTGACAAAAAGGACAAAGAGTATGAAAACAAAGAATCGTGTAAATGTGACGTACAGAGTCCGACCAGGCATGTTCCGGACTATTACGGTGAGTCTCTTCTCCTCCCCAGCATCCGGGGCTAATCAGAATCGTTCCTAGGTGAAAAAATCAGCTTTGTTAAGCTCGAACTACCGCTGGATCCGCTCGATCTACAACAAACAAATTGAACGGCGAGATGAATGTGTAGTTGAATTTGCTGAGGCGAGAGGTCAAGCTTCGGGTGTTGCCCGAGCGAGTTGACGGTTTGGAAAGAGAATTAAGGCGGTCGAGGGGAGCAGCAACGGGAACCAAGTCTCTCGGAGGGTTAATAGGGAGGGAGGGAGGATCGGGATTGTTAGATAGCCGGCTCGCGTTGGGCTCGCGCAACCCAGAGGCTCGAAAGCGTCCGCGTCAGGGTCCACCGAGAGACATAGAGAGGGACCTCGGGAGGTGGTCGATAATCATAGAGAGCCTGAGGATGTGGATCGAGGACTGATATCGAGGAGATGAAGAAGAAACCTGGAAGAGCAAGTAAGTGAATAGGCGCTTATAGCAGACGTGAGAATTGGCACAAGCGTTTAGCGCTTATTGATTTCTCTCACCTTATCACCATTTCTCATTGTCGCATACGAGATTCACCCAGCCAATAATTTTCAGCTCTGTTGACCGGCAAAAGAACCTCTGGAAAAGTCGGTCTTACACCGCTTACTCTGTACTAGCTCGAATCGAGCTCGAGTCGGTCTTACGCCGCTTGATCTGTACTAACTTGTTGTCGCCCGACATTTGCAAAACGCGTCTTTTCAGCAACAACACGCTCAAGATGGCAGATAACAGGCTCCGCCTAACCTCAGCAAGACGATTCTTGCAAGGGGAAAACCAACCCCATTCCCACTCCTGCTGAGCGCAGTCTGCTCTAACTGGCGCCACATAATGCTCGACCATCCTACACTATGGTCCATTATCCCCGTTGCATTCAACAAAGGCAACAAAAAGCCCAACGGTCGTGCCATCCATATCTTTCTTGAACGATCAAAATCGGCTCTTTTGACGATCGTTTTACAGCTACCATCTTCATCTTCCAGAAAGGTCATCCGCCACCGAGCCTTTCAGGCTCTTGTCCATGAAGCTCCCCGATGGAGACTGCTCCGCCTTACGGGGATTTCCGGATCCTTAGGATTGATCACCCCACGCGCATAGTTGAATCGTTACCGAAACTTGAAGTCCTCACTTTAGAAAATAGGGTAGTTCGCGAATCACTTTCAAACTTTCAAGTTGTGCCCATGCCGAGTCTCCACGAAGCCTTCATTGTGACTTTACGATCGCCAATCGATCTTCAGTCAAATCTCCCATGGACACAGCTCACCATGTTGTTCCTTCACGGAGTTCACAATGTCCCAGCGTTGGTACAGCTCTGTCCCAAATTGGCAGAGCTAGCCCTCGTCATAGATTCGGAACTCGGCAAGGCACTAGAGCTCTTCAGCAACACATCCCAAAAGGTTTCAAATTTAAATTTGAGTGTTACGTTTTGGGACAGCAATCTTATCAGAAGTGACCCCACCGGCCGTGTTAACCCTAAGTAGTTACCGCTCCGCTTCTGACCAGGTCTTTTGCTGTCTTTTGCCGGTGTCCCTCAAGGCCCTTCTGGTCCTAAGACGATTAAAAGAAGTAACAATGCAAACTATGATGATATTGTGCAAAAAAGAGAGCATTGGGTTCTTCGAAGCCCACAAATAGTAGTTACACTGGTCATGTTTATACGAGCCAGCTCTGGCCATACGGTGGAGCACTGTTTGCGGAGCATGCAGATTTGGGAGCCGATATGAGTATTTTGGGATGTGGAGCTGTTTTGGGATGCGTTGCTGAAGAGCTCTACTTCCTCTTTATTCAGTGGCCATGCGCCACAACCATGTGAAGTTTCTATCATTGTGGTTGACGATGGATCCTGGTATGACACAAGTGCTGGAAAATGTTTTGGGCTTGCTTGATTTCCCCTCTTTGGATTCTTTGCGTGTCAAGTGTTTTTGAAATCCCACCCGTTTCCAGTTTCAGTGCTGCTTTAGCGATTGTGGACAGATTCATTTTAAGATCATCGTGCACTCTAACGGAATTTGACCTTCAGGATGCTTACGTTTTTCTTGAACCATTTATCTTGGCTGAATTCTCTACAATCCTTCGCCACAACCCATCCATTACCCACCTCACCATATTTGATCCATCGAGAAGTTCAAAAGCCCAAGATGTTTTTGACCTTTTACGATACTTTGATTCAACGGAAAACCTGCTGCCCAACCTGCAAACAGTAGAGTTTTGGACAATTAAATAAGACATTGATGAGCTGCAGGTGGAAACAATCGGGTTTATACCGTTGGCTACCGTCCAGTGGTAGTATAGTTGTAGTTTCTTTTATTCGTGCCCATACTCATTGAATTTGAATAGATTTTGGTTCTTCAAGTTGTGTAGTACAATGGACTTGCGCATCTGGAGTTAAGTATGGCTTAGTAGTAGCCAAAAATGTTTTCCACATGGTAGTAATGGTACATACTACAGGCTTACAATTGTTGATACGGGGATTTTGCCACTCAAATCGTTGTGCTCCGCACACTCATTGAAATACAGTTGACTGACCAGGCGCTACCCATTTACATCGATTACTATGCATTAACTTGTCACTCCTTTCCTGCTCTGACCAGAATCCCTCCTATAACATCCTGGGTCAGTCTGATCTTGTTTCTCCCTGTTCATTCGCAACGGTGGGATTATCACCCGGGATTTTCTTGCCTCCTCCGAGCTCTTCCTCGTCTCTAGCACCCTCAGGCTTAGCCCTAAAGGCATCCGCAGCCGCCTTCCTCAAATGATCCTCATCTCCCCTCAGAAGCTCCTTGTGCTTGATCATGAAAACGCTAACAACCGTCGCGAGTGTTGACATCGCTGCATTCAAGAGGAAAATATCTCGGAAACCTTTCGTATACCCTTGGGAGAGAACATACGTTGCCTGAGAAGAAGAGATATGAAGGCTAGTCGTTGCCGAAGAACTGATAAGGAACGCCGGGTTATCGATGATGCTAGTGATTGTCGAGGAGGGGAGGCGGAGCTCGACCATGGATTTACGCATGGCGTTATTTCTATAGTGAAAATTTGTCAACGTATGATATGGTTTCCAACACAAGGAGGCTTACAGTAACGAGGAAGCGACGGGCACAGCAATAGCCCCTCCAAGCATACGAATAAACTCGAGGGAAGCATCAGTATATACATAGTATACAATTCAAGCAACGGCTCACGTTCCGTACAGCGGTTACGACCGACATATCTTTCCTTGCTACACTGGCTTGCGCAGCTACTGTCGTGGTTTGCATAGTCTCATACATGGGTCAGCGTTCAATAGGTTTCCTCCGAACAACAAAGCCTCACCATTCCATTTCCGATTCCGGTTATAAGCATCAAGACTACCATTACGGCTTTAGAAGTATCGGCCGTGAAGATGGAGATACATCCAGATCCAATAGCCGAAAGAGCGAAGCCACTGTATACAACAGTCCGATACTTTCCAGTATGACTGACGGAAAAGCCCTAGTTGTGAAGCAAATGAGTATGAGAAATCTTGACAGCTAGAAACCAGGTTTACCGCCAACAAGCTCGAAAACACTTGACTAATGACAACTGGAATGACGAACGTAGCATGAGGAAAGTTCTTAGTTCTGAAAGAAAGCTAAACAAGGAAGTAATAACCGACCCGAACGTGTAGGCGAATAACCTAGTGCTACTTGAAAAAACTGGGGAAGGTAATACAACGCTGCGTATGATCAAGCGCCGTGTACAACTAGTAGAGTGGAGTATGGCTTACTTTGCGAACATACAGATATAGACTCCTGTTACAGTCATATGCTTGAAAATGTGCACTACAACTCGGAAATCAGTCGCTTCCAACAGAGTGGGTCGCGGAAAATCTCACTTGGAACAATAGGGAGTCTCGCCCCCTTCCATTCCCAAAAGAAAAGCACTACCACGAAGATACCGCAACATAATGGTGCCAGAACAATCGGTGAGTTCCAAGGGAAGGTGACCCCGCCCTTCAGCAGCACTTTTCTGCTATCCAGATCTAACGTTGGCACTCACCCAAATGAGAGGAAGCATAATAAGCACGCTTCCTCCGAGCGTTAGAACCATACCAATGTAGTCAACCATTTTTATTTTCCTATACTGATTCAATATAAGCGTAATGAGAGGAGAGATATAGGACGCACTGCAGCATTCCGCCCGTAGTTGGCTTATGCGGAGTAAATATTATAGCCATTATGGTGGCAATAAACGCTACTGGGAGTGTTACTCAGAAGGACCACTAGAAGAGGCCGAAATAAGGCTACGGAGCGAATTTTATATGATCGTTCAACTCACTCTCCAATTGGTCTCGGCGAGGACTCCTCCCAAAATGGGTCCAAGGACATAACCTAGTGCAATAACACCAGCTGCGATACCGACATATTTTCCTCTGCAAACCAGAATTACATATGAGTTATCACGTCAGTTAACCCGCTCACCTTTCCCTCAAGGGAACCACGTCTGATATGATGATTTGCAACATGCTGGTTATTCCGCCTCCACCGGCGTCAGCAATCCCTCTGCAGATAATCAGTTGTGTAATGGAGTTCGAGAAGCCCGCAGCAAGGTTCCCGATAATATAGATTGTCATTGTGAGAAGTAAAGTGGCTCTGCGCCCAAAGATGTCACTGAGCCTTCCTAGTAGGGGCTGTGAAGATGTCGAGGAGATAAGGTACGCTTGTTTGACTTGTTAGCGGGATATTTTTTTGCTGCGATGATTGCTTTACCTGCTGGAACCCATGCGGCAGTAGAGCCTGCGCTGAAGACCGCAGACACTGTAGACAGGGAGCCCGAAATGATCAGAGAGTCCAGAGATGTAACCAGGGAGCATAGAGACAAGGCAAGAAACACGATAACTATTCGTCGGAATGGCAGGAGGTTAGTTTGGTCGGTCAGTTCAAGTGCGGGTTGTTGAGTCTTTTCGCGTCGTAGAGCCTGGATTTCGTTGGGAGGGCTATATGGTACATTTGCAGAGCTTTTGACGCCTGTGGAAGCCATTAATGTTCGAAAACAAACTCTGCGCCCTTATAATCTCTTCATTGGTCAAGCAATTTCACGTCATATTCGGATACTGGCCGTTCAATGTGTGCATTGCCTCCATACGCCTGGACTCTGTATCCAAGCTGCTGCTGTATCAAGATCAGACTCGTGAGTGATTATGCCGACTAGTCTTAGTAGTATCGCGATCGAGTAGTTGCCACTGATATAATAATATTATGAGAGATGAATTCGATATCCAACACGTGATCTTTCCATCCTCTGCTTTGCGCTGTTCAAGTTGCAGTATGCAGGCTACCTTTTTCATACCGTCTCTTCGCTCTTCTTTCAAAGCGAATATCTCCCGTCAAATTTTCCGGTCATCCTCTGTAATTTTCACAAATACAGGACGAACAACCGCTCTTCGATTAAAGTCGACAAAGGCCAAAAAAACCGGGACAGAGCCAACCGCGCAATCTTCTTTTAACAACGCATCATCGGCCTCGGGAATAAAATCTTCGAAATCACCGTCAACTGTGAACGCAGGGTCTGAACCAGCAGAGCCGTCCGTCTTACAGTCGTCAAACACTGGGAAACCTCTCGCGTCTTCAGGAATAAAACCTGGTGTCTCGCAGTCAACTACTACCAGGCATGGGAAGGAAACCTTGACATGGCCACAGTATCTGACTATTCGCCGAAGTAAACGAATATGGCAGAATGTGAGCTCGGAAAAATAACCAAATTGAGCACCCAGACTGAAGCTTTTCTAGTTTGCCGCTGTGCCCTGTTCTATACTAGGTCTCGCAGGTGGAGCTGCATACTTTGGAAGTTTGGACACGGATCCAATGAAACCCATCTTCGTGCGTGTTCTAGAATTAATGATTCCACCGTCACTGACGGACGTACTCTTTCCTCAGGGAATCGACCCGTTCATGTTCTACGGAATCTGCACGGCGGCATGTATGGGCGCTGGCTATGTGGTTGGCCCGAGTCTTGGTGCTGCGCTATGGCGTCTTCTCCCTTCGACGAAAAAATATGGTAGTTTGATTGACAAAAAGGACAAGGAGTTCTACGAGAGGATAGCGAAGAATCGCGTAGATGTGACGCTACAGAGTCCGACAAGTCCTGTCCCAGACTATTACGGTGAGTCTCTTATCCTGATCCAATATCCGGGGCTAATCGTTCCTAGGTGAAAAAATCGGCTCTTTGCACGAATACCGAAAGGTGCGTTCTCGTTTGGTTTACGCTTTCTTTTCTTCTCTAATTACAACCCGCAGTGGCTCCGTGATCAAAACAAATACCGTCGAAAGGTCGTTTTCGACGAAGCTTAGTAGAATACATCATGTACTAATCCAGTTATGCTCTTAATGCATCGAAGCAACCCTTTAGAAACACCAGGCTTTGGATAGATGGAGAACTCCACTCTCTCGTTACCAGAGTCACCAAAATCCTTAACAGAACAAGAACGGTGATTCAGCTATAACAGTCGTGGTACAACTAGCGACTCAGACCCACTCCTTGCCGTAGAGTTGTGGTGTGAATTCATAACCTCGGTTTCATCGACTAATAGGACGTGGCACAAGGTAAGACAATGGAGAATATTAACTGAAGGGGTGTCATTGTGCTCATCGTCAAGATATGTTCGCCGGTCTCTTGCGATATCTGTATCCATTAGGAAAGTAGCATTGCGGTATAGTCTTCAATCAACGAATTTTCGCAGAGCTGTAAGATTTCGGCCCTTATGCGGCTCTTCATGATCAAGCACAAGGAGATTCGGAGGGGAGATGAGGATCAGCTGAGGAAGGCAGCCGCGGATGCCTTTAGGGCTAAGAGATGAAGAGGAGCTCAGAGAAGGCAACGAAACCCCGGGTGACAGTACCACCGTTGCGAAGGAAAGGAGCTACAAGTTATACGCCCTAGTAATCAATGTAGGTGGGTAATCGGAGGTGCACACTTTGCCCGCCCGTTCAGTCAACTGGTATTCAAAGCACAACGATTTGGGCGACAAAATCCCATCAAGATAGTGAGCTGTCACCGCTATCAGTACGATGGTCGGTCAGTCACCCTTGAATTTGAGCGGCCGTCTGCTCGCTATAAAAAATTACTGCGAACTACCAAGTCTAAGTTGTGCAAGAAAATGTACTATATATACAAAACATTTTCTGGTTTTCACAGCTACTAAGCCATCGTTAACTCGAGGCGCACAAGTCCATTGTACTGATCTATTGAAATTGCATGAGTGTGGGCACGAATAAATCAACAACTATACTACCAGGGAACCAATGGTCTAAACCCGATTGTTTCCACCTGCAGCTTATCGCATCCTTCTTTCCATGTCCAAAAATCTAGTGCTTGTAGGATGGGTAGAGGATTGGTACTCAAACTAGGTTGTCTTAAGAGGTCAACGACATCTTGAGCTTTTGACCTTCTTGACGGATCGAGAATGATGAGGCGAGTAATGGAAGGGTTGTGGTGGAGTATTTTGAGAAAGGCCATGAAGATACTAAAATCAAGAACATCAACATCGTAGATAGAAAATTTCGTTAGGGTGCACGATGAACTTTGGATGAATTCGTCCACGATAACTAGAGCAGCGATGCAAGGGGAAACCGGCGGCCTTTCGTAACACCGCACAAGCAAGGTATCCAAAGAGGGTAAATCAAGCACGTCCAAAACATTTTCCAGCACTTGTAGCATATCGGAATCCGTCGTTAACCACAATGATAGAACCTTCAGATGGCTGTGACGGATGACCACTGGATAACGTGGAAGGGCCTCCCCCAATTCGGAATCCAAGATGAGACTTAGCACTGTCAATTTGGGACAGAGCTGTACCAACGCTGGGACATTGTGAAATCCGTGGAGGCGCAATCTGGTGAGCTGTGTCCATGGGAGATTTGACTGGAGATCAATTGGTGACCGTAAAGTCACGATGATGACACGGTGGAGACTCGGCATGGGTACAAATTGAAAGTTTGAAAGTGATTCGCGAACTACCCTGTTGCATAAAGTGAGGGCTTCAAGTTTCGGTAATGATTCAACTATGCGCATGGGGTGATCAATTCTAAGAATCCGGAAATCACCTGCAAGGTGGAGCAGTTTCCATCGGGGGCCTCATGGATGAGAGCCTGAAAGGCTCTCTGGCGGATGGCCTTTTTGGAACATGAAGATGATAGTTGCAAAAGGATTGTCAACGGAACTGCTTTTGATCGTTCAAGAAAGATACGGATGGCACGACCGTTGGACTTGTTTTTGGATTACATGAACGCAACGGGAATGATGGACCATAGATTAGGATTGTCGAGCATTATGTGGCGCCAATTAGAGCAGACTGCGCTCAGTAGCAGTGGCAATGGGGTTGGTTGCCCCTTTGCGAGAATTGTCTTACTTAGTTCATAGCAATGGCAGAGTATTTGGAAGATAAGCAGCATAAGCTCGTTTGGAATTTTCCAGATTGGTGCATGGAAGGTCTCTGCAAGTGTGTGCATGCTTTGAGGAAATATGGCGCATTTGACTAGCGAATAAATGCCCATGATGATGATGTGGTGGAGCGCTGACTCAGGTACAGTGGGATGCAATTGTTCTTAAAGAATAAACATTATTTATGATCATATACTTTAAGAAAACCTATAAGTATTCTTTAAGTATTCTTTAAGTCATGCTTTAAGTATTTAATGTCGCCTGTAGTATTTCCTCACACCAAATATTTCTTAAGATACTTTATTTCTGAACATCCTTTACTTATTTCTTTAATTCTTAAGAAATTTCCTTAAGATCAATGCTGTTAACAAGTCATTCCCCTGTGCGCAAATATTCATTAAGGAAAAAATCTTACTTGCTTCTTAAGAACGATTCATTAAGAAATTGTTCTTAAGAGCAATAAGAAGCATACAAGCAAAAAGAAGCTCACCGCCTCTTCCCCCAACATTTCATAACGTTGGCCGCCGACCACGTCACCACATGCAAGCCCGGCGCGCTGAATCCAAGAACTATCCTCACAAGCAGGGGGCCGGGGGGATGGGGATGGGGGAAAACAGCTGCAATTCAACAAGTGGTTGAGCATTAATAATGCTTTTGTCTATTGTTTGAAAAGACAAAGGAGTGCTCAAACAATAGACAAAAGGTGTGACTCAGGGTGGCCCATGCTGAAGAGATACTTATTGTCATTTCCGAGTGCTACTGTAACGTGGGTCCCAGCTGTTCCTAATAACAACACTTTGATATCACTTTGCATCAAGTATGATACCTCAGGCTGTACAATACATAGGCAGGAGGGGGTTGAAAGAGAGATGTGGCCCGCGGGTGGTCAAGCATTGAAAAGTACTTCTGTCTACTTTATGCTCAGCGGCAGCAACAACTGCAGCAAATGGACTCTATTGTTTGAAAGGACAAAATAAGATCGGACAAAGCCCATGCCGACTCTTATTGTATTTTCGGAGCGCCCTAGTCCAACAACAGCCGGCGGTGCTTTGACCCATCACATGGTTGATGCAAATGGGCGCTAACATCACTTCGCTTCTTTCTTTCTTTCATCCTCCAACCTCGTTGCGCCACATCGGCTCAACCAATCCACTGTCTGTCACTCCTGAGCCCTGCCTACCACTTGGTGTGGTGGCTCTAACAGACTTTCAACTCACAGATTGTTGGCGCACCTTCTCGGTTCAAGATTGACTTGTGTGCTGTAGTGGCGCTAGGTGCAAAAGAGGCAAGGAATACCCTCCTTAAAAATTCCTTAAGATTGATGTCTTTGATGTGAGTTTGTGATATTCTTCCGATCTTAAGAAATTCTTAAACACTCCTTTAAGATCATACCTCGAACCATGGCATTCTCGTGTCCACTGGTGAGCTTTGAGAGTACTCTTAAGAAATAGCTTTATTAAAGATTTCTTAAGATTGTCATCTTTGAACAGTTCACAACACTCCGCTTCCAAGGTGATTTCATGATTTTATAGTTCTTAAGTAGTTGTATAAGTAGTATGTACTTCTTGTCGTAGGTATCCGGCGCAGTGGGGACTCGGAGCCGTGAGGCTCCCTCAGGAGATTGGGTATACGAGTGCTCTATATCACTATGTACTACTTGGCCTTTGTACCAGGCCTTATATACTACAGTACGGGTACTCTACGAGGTAACTACCGGGTCTGTAAGTATTAGTAAGTATCTTGGTAAGTCGATCAGTAAGCTACATCGGAGGATTATCAGTGCCGGATTGACATGATGTCATCATCGGCTCGGCGAACTACAACACTTCTTAAAGTACTTTAAAGTACATGATCATAAATAAAGTTGATTCTTTAAGAAAATGGAATCCCATTCCTGGACTCAGAAGTATGTAAATGGCTTCCAACTTCAAACTGCTGTCTGTAATGCAGGCTACCTTTTCATACCGTCCTAGGTTTTGACCAACCGCCCTTTCACTCTTCTTTCAATGCGAATATCTCCTATCCAATTTTCCGGTCATCCTCTGTAATTTTCACAAATACAAGACAAACTTCCGGTCTTCGATTAAAGTCAACAAAGGACAAAAAAGACAGAGACAGAGCCAACCGCGCAATCTTCTTCTAACAACACATCTTTGGCCTCGGGAATAAAATCTTCGAAATCACCGTCAACCTCCGTCAACTGTGAACGCAGGGTCTGAAACAGTAGAGCCGTCCGTCTCACAGTCGTCAAACACCGGGAAACCTGAATAAAACCTGGGCCTGGTGTCTCGCAGTCAATTACCCGGCATGGGAAGGAAACCTTAACATGGCCACAGTATCTGACTATTCGCCGAAGTAAGCGAATATGGCAGAATGTGAGCTTTGGCAAAGTAACCAAATTTTGACCACTACTGAAGCTTTTCTAGTTTGCTGCTGTGCCCTGTTCCATACTAGGCCTCGCAGGCGGAGCTGCATACTTTAAAAGTCTGGACACGGATCCAATGAAACCCATCTTTGTGTGTGTTCTAGAAATATACCACTCATGTTCACTGACAGACGTACTCTTTCCTCAGGGAATCGACCCGTTTATGTTCTACGGAATCTGCACGGTGGCATGTATGGGCGCTGGCTATAGATGTGGCGCTACAGAGCCCGACAAGTCCTGTTCTGGACTATTACGGTGAGTCTCATCTCATCCTGATCCAACATCCGGGGTTAATCGTTCCTAGGTGAAAAAATCGACTCTTTGCACGAATATCGAAAGGTGCGTTCTCGTTTGGTTTACTTTTTTTCTTCTTCTCTAATTACAACCTGCAGTGGCTTCGTGACCAAAACAAATATCGTCGAAAGGTAGTTTTCGACGCTTAGTAGAATACATCATGTACTAATCCAGTTATGCTCTTAATGCATCGAAGGTGGAACCCTTTAGAAACATATGGTCTTTACCGCAAGTCAATTACTCGCTTCTTACTGCGATATGAAGAAACCAACGTCTTTGTCAAGATCCAGATTGACGGATAATTAACGGTAAAGCAATTTCTGGCAATATAGCTTGGTGAAGAGAAGCGATGAACTCTAGATCGATCTTCACTTTCGTTACGAGAGTCACCGAAAACTGAACAAGAATGCTGCAACCGAGTCGATCCACTTGACCCCTTGGAACGGACTTATCCAGCCCATAATGATCGCAATTGAAAGCTATGCCTCTTGCCTCAGAACGCCAAAAACCTGTTGAAGCTTATGATCATCACTGTAGCTTGTCTTGTTGGCGGCGCCGAAATGTAGACATATGATACTGCAGGATCATTATTGTCAATTGTGCGTTGAATCCATCCAAGGATATGCTCATCTTAGTGCTCTTTTACTTCACCTGCGAAGGATTCGCTCTTCCTACCCCGGCCCTCGACGCCAGTGGCTTCTCTCAGGTTGCTCTGACTCGCACTGTCCCCGAGATTATCTGGAGCTGCCTCACGACAATCTTTGCATGTACCTGGGTTGCAGTTCATCCAAATATTCCATCTCGTCACGACTCTTATCAGGACCTCTTGTGGCGAAGAGTCAAGATACTAGCCGTGGCACTCATTGCTCCAGAATATATAATCTTGTGGGCAGCAAATCAATTGTGGTCGTCGAAAAGAGCTGTAAAGCAGTTACACAATTATTCTGGTTGTAAGTTTTGAATGCTGTTCAAGTACTTTTTTGTGCTCAAGTTTCTGCAGGTTCTGATTGGACGCTCACTCATGGCATGTTTCTAATCATGGGTGGATTCATGCTCACCAAAGACTCTGGAGAGGTCATTGGGTCCTACAGGCATCGGAACTAGTCACCCTTCTGAAGGAAAACTCCATCCTTTTACCTTCCATCTCTAGCTCCGAGATCATGGACAGAAGCAAAGGAGACGTAGTGTCGAAAACACTTGTTTTGGTCCAGACTACCTGGTTTATAGCCCAGGTCATCTCTCGAGCATTGCAGCATCTGCCTATTACGGAGCTCGAGATTACTACTGTAGCTTTCGCCTCCCTCAACATACTGACTTACATTTTATGGTGGACGAAGCCATTGGATGTTCATCATCCGATCCTATTATCAATGCGGCCTCGCCAGGTCGTCGCTGAGGCTTCGGAGCTTTCTGACACGGAAACATGTACTCTTCAGAAGACCCCGGACATTCCTTTCAATAACCGGCAGTTCCAATCCCCTTTGCAATCCGTTGCTGGCTTTTCTACTGAGTTCTTTGAAGCCAGATTTTTTTCTGACGCCTTCGTATCAACCAGGTTTGCGTTGTCCCAGATTGACCTATCGTTACCCTTGGTTGAACCTGGTATTTTGTCAGACGGCGGTATCGAAAAGGACAGCAGGACTGATGGGGAGAATGCAAGGCGAGGAAGGAAGAAAAAAAAGAAAGATATGCGATCCAGCGAGAACCCTTTTTATCCTCCGTATAGATTAGGTGACAACTTGGTTGCATCGGATGTAACAAGTCCTCGCTTCAGAATGTTCCCACCACATTATGACTTCTATAACTCTAGTGCTGGTCCTGACAATGCTGATATTACAGACGCAGAAACTTCACAGCTATCCCTCGCTGTACCTGCACAGGCTGCAGATCGGAATTCACTAGAGATGTACCATTGCAAATCTTCTGTTGCATCTTCGGAGTCCATATGTGCAGATGGCACGAGTCCAGTCGTGGACAGAAAGGAAGATCTGCCGAGACCAGAGATCACAGTGGTTAACTCTGACTCGGGTAATCTTCACCGTCTCCTTCCGCTTCCATTGTTAGAGCATGGCTTGCGGTATATCAACCGTGGTTGGACGCGACTCCGCTTATCCCTGTTTGCATTTGTCTCGCCTTGGTGGCGCGAAAGCAATGCCACAAGCGTCTACACTATGAGCCACCAGTCCTTACCGAGCGTAACGACGCGAACATCCCTGGATACTAGACTTGATTCCACAAGCTTTCCTACTTTGGAGTTTACTGCCCGCGTCCCGACTTTCTATGGAGGTCGACCGCTGCACTCTTATCCCATTGTTAATGGCTCTTTGTATCCTACGTCATTGGAAATGCTTCTTGGAGCCATATTCGGCGCTATTCACTGCGTAGCTTGGACGTTTCAACTCCCACTGAACGTGGAAAGAGTCCTGTGGCGGACAACCTCACTCTGCATGACCCTCGTTCCCTTGGTGTTCATGAGTGTCACAGTGTTAGTATGGGTCTCATTACTTACCCTGGAACATCCATCATGGAAGAGGTTTATTAGGAACCAGATCCTTTTCATATATAAGTGGACTAACCTGGTAAGTTTCATTGCTTACATTGTCGCCAGACTCGCCACCTTTGTTCTTGCGTTCATTCTCCTTCGAGATCTTCCTTTGGCTGCGCTACAGGAAGTACAGTGGACTACTTTCATCCCTCATGTATAGATCCAGTGTAAGGCTTCAAGTCTCATGTATGAAGTGTTCGTGCTGTAAGAACGGATAGAACGGATAGAATATAATTAACATCTCCGCTCCCAACAACATGGGTGTAGAACAACGCACTGAGTACTTGCGCGTATATTTGATGATTTAGGCACTCAAACAAATCGGATACGCTTTCTTATTGCTCACCTCTTTTATTCAACCTCCATTCGACATATCTAGTGAGCTCTCATGTCTGAATGGAGTGTTTGTTATACACTCGACGACAACGAGCTCAAGAACTAGCGAAAAGCAAAGTTGAAAAACCATGAGTGAATGATCGCGTTGATGGATGAGGCCCTATGAGGCCCTGGGGAATGACAAATACTGTACCATTTCGAGCAGTTCGTAAGTCACGGGTCACAAGGGACCCGGATCCTCCGAAAGGTCACACCTGGTCACAGGTGTTGGAGGGACCTTACGAAAATAAATTTGAGTCACCGGCGCTACAGGCACTAAAATTTTTGCGGCGCCTCCGGCGCACTACTAAATTTCGTAGCGGTCACACATACAATTGCGATCCTACGAAATTTTATTTCGGGAGGAGGGGTCACAGGTCACACCCCTTACGAAGTGCTCGAAATGGTACAGTAGAAGCGAATGTAGCTGCTCCCCTTACATTCGCTTCTATTTGTTGAGGCTTCAGGCTTCATGGCCAAAAGCGTAATAGCTATGATATCTTTGGGTAGGCACCACAATTACTCGCTTTTTACTGCATGTATGATGTTACTGCTTATAAAATTATTCTGTACAAAGAAATCAAAGTCTTTGTTAAGATGCATACTGACAGATAGTTAACGTTAAAGTACTTTCTGGCAATCATATAGCTCAGAGGTGAAGATAAGCAGCGATGATGGAAAACTCTTCGCTTTCGTTACCAGAGTCACCGAAAACTGTAACAGCAAGAACGGTGATTCAGTTGCAGCAGTCATGGTACAGCTACAAACAATAGCCACGTACGGATAATGGTGTATTCAGATCCTGAAGGAACAACAGGAGCTGTAACAGTGACCCATCCTTGTCTGAGGTCGAAACCATCGGCAAGCACTGGAACATAATAAAGAGTCGGTATCGGCAAATATTCGAAGTATCCAGACAACTCAGCGTACCAGTATCAGTGAGTGTGTGCTGTACACCCAACCTAACAGAAGCACCGTTGGAAATTTGGCTGGGGGCATCCGAAGTGTCCCTTGAGTACCAAAGAATAAGCTACGAAAGCAGAAACGCCAAAGCTGAAAAAAAAAGCGCAAAAATCACCAAGTAACGTTGTACTGCTGTCCTTGAGTCCAGACCGTAGTCGAAGTAGGAGACAAGACCGTTGGTGACCAAACATCCAAGGCATTCCTGGCGACGGGTTGGGCCGAAGTGAAAGCAGTGAGGAGCGCCACGATAGTGGAGATGAGGAGAGTGAATTGCATGATTACTGTGATGAAAGAGTGTGAAATGAACGAAAGTGTGTTTTTGCTGTTGGTGGTGAGGAATGTTACGGTGGCAAGTAAGGGAAAAACCTGATCGTTGTCTTAAATACAGATTCTTTTGGCGATGTCGCTATTGATGAAAGCTCCACAACATGATGGAGCCAAGCGCACCTGCTCCATTTTTGATCTTAGCCTCCCACATACACTCGGTGCTCGAGGGGCTTGCGAGGAACTAATACTCTCGGAAATGCAACTTGAACAAACAGCTACGTCTGGCTGGGTTTTGAGGGGACGTACAATGTATGAAATGGTCATGGTGATTTGATTACTGGTAATAAGTAGATGAAGTACATAGGTATCCTGTGGTGAAGGGGGATAATAACTTACGACCATGTGCGACAAACGAAAGCGCGGGTTAGTCATGTAGAGCAACAGATGGAAATTGAATGCCAGGAACGGGAAAAGGAAAGGAAATAAATCACAGCTCTATGAAACTAGTGTCAATCCCATGAGCAAAGTCCCAAATACAGATCCGCTGCAATTAGAGATAAACGTAAGAGCTATGAACATCGTAGATATAGGAGAGCGCTCTTACCTGATCCTCTCCACACGAGACAATCTACAGCGATAGAGCAGTCATTAGCGCATAAGCAGGGCGACGAGTCCTGAAGGGCTTACTTTCGTGCGGTCAAACCCAATACAAAATA
The DNA here is from genome assembly GCA_015501585.1 of Rhodocollybia butyracea. NCBI lineage: Eukaryota > Fungi > Basidiomycota > Agaricomycetes > Agaricales > Omphalotaceae > Rhodocollybia > Rhodocollybia butyracea. The sequence continues at coordinate 170,322 of JADNRY010000098.1, read as the reverse complement.
TTCTTCCGGTATGGCCTCCAGAAAGATCCGCCACCAAAGCGCCAGTCTTACGATCCCAAATCTAGTAATATTTCGTTGAGCGCTGACGAAGAATCTGAGGAAAACGAACATTGACGGACCTTGATACTCAAATCGTAGCTCCCACTCAAGACAAAATCATCTCCAAACGCTACACTCCGTACTAGATCCCTGTGGAGCATATTCCTATGGACGTGATTTGGACGTCCATTTCCTCCGAGAGGAATGAGCCCACTGTTACCACATGTCCGACACATGACGGCTTGACCCGGCTGGCCGAACGCGACATTTTGGTAGGCAGGGCCAAGTATGGTACTAAAACCATCTAGCGAGGTGTTCACATTTACTGACTGGAAAGCTGGGACAAAAGATGAGGGGAGTGGCGAAGCTTGGGAACCTGCATGCTCTGGGTTCGATTCGTATTCAGGAGAGGTAGACCAGCCCTGTAAGGTGGTGATGTCGAACAGGCGAAGATGCTGGTCCGAAGACCCTGAGAGTACGTAGGGCGGTTTGAAATCGATAGAGGCAATTCTGTCAAAAAATTCGTCAGAAAAAGTATAGCCAGTGTTGGAATGTCTTTACCCTCTACTGTGATGGTTTTCAAACGTACGCAGTAGATTGCCTGTTTTTGCGTCCCACAACCTAATCGATCGATCACCCGAGCCAGATACAATGAGGGTGTCTGATATAGACACAGCGTTTACAGCTGCTCTATGTGCACGCAGGACGAATTGTGGTGCCAGATCGGGAAACAGGTATGTTCGGACTGTGCGATCTATACCCAGTATTCATGATCCAAGAACAGGGAACCAAAGACAAGTTACAAACCTTTCGAACAAGATACTAGTCGCGCATCGTCGAAACGCACGCAAAGCACGCTTTCCTCGTGGTCGGAGATGACCTTGACGACCCTGAGTTGGTCCAAATCCCAAACCACTACCTTCCTGTCGCTACCAGCAGTAGCGAGCAAGCCATTATGGGCGCAAATACTCAGTACGGAACTAAGGTGAACACCACTGATCACCCGCTCGACGGTCCCCGTTGACAGATTCCATTCTCTGACAGTCTTGTCGCGCGATCCAGTGAAGAGGACCTGGATGCCGGAAGGATATGTGTAGAGTTGGAGGCAATATATTGTATTCGTATGCGAGTTGTGATTTGACGCACCACGGGTTTGTAGTGCTGATAATCGATACGAGGAGGTCAGAATTCGCCTTTGAAGTTTAACATGAGTTTGATGAAGAATTTTGTGGTTCGGTTTTGGTGGGGTGCCTGGTCCAATAGAGGCAAGTAAGGAAGGAGCCGAATGTCGCGCTATTGCTCGAGGACGTAAGGTGGATGTGGACGAGGAGTTTGAGTGGTTCGGAGGAGGAAAAATGCTAGCTCGACTGATGTTGTTAATGGATGTGGAGACCATCGGCGAGAAGCTGGAGAAGGACATGGATGCGAGCCCAGAATCGAGCTCTGCGTGCATCAACGTCAGTTTCGCTTTGGCTGCTTCAAGTTCACTCATAAGAGTATCTGCTACCTCTTCTGCGTCTGCTTCCTCGTCAGAATCGCCCATTCCTTCATCGTCCGAGTCGTTCCAGGTATCACGGGCAGCACTTGCAGATGTGAAAGCTGAAAAACCGGATGGATGTCGCCACTCCCACCCGCGAGCATCGCAGAGCCTCTTCCACAGTGTTTGGTCATTGGCTAGGATACTCCAGCGCCGAGAGACGAGACCACAAGTAAGCAGAGCGGGAAAAGGTAAATGAGAGAATATCTGCAGAGAGACCTCTGCCGGTAAGGACTAAGAAGAAAGCGAGTTCAAAACGTAAGTGGAAGTGGAGTGAAAGAAGCTCGAGACTTACTCCTACAACATCAAATTGTAGTAACGGGGCCAGCCTTCTTTGAATAGTAGCGAGACGGGCTCTTGGTAAAGATGCTAACAGCTGGAAAGCGAGTTCTGAATGGACAGCCATCAGAGACCGGCCAACTAAATCAATAATTAACACGACTACCTTCGCATTCCTGCGCCGAATTCAGCCCAGGAGGTAGCTCAGTACTTCTGTGGCCAACAGAATGGTTCAAAACATCTTCATCGTTGTAGCCTTCGTCAATGGCATGCTGAGAGCTCATAGGGAGCGATGGGTAGGATTGTTGACAAGGCAGTGAAGGTCAAAGATAGAAAGAAAGAAGGTGAGCGGCACAGTACCAAATGCTGATTGCTCTCGTCGTCCGTTGCGAAGATCTTGTTAAGCGCCCACGCACCGAAGAATCATGTGCGTGCGGACCGGAAGCCGAGATCTCTTTTCGGTTGTCAAAGCGACTCTGCAGCGCTCATCTTCCGCTATGGGGCCTGGGAGGGCCTGGGCCTTCAGACATTGATGGAATAGTTTCAGCCTATTCGGAGGGATTCGGATAAAATATCAATATCTTCCATTTACATCATACCCCAAGCTCAGAAGAGCAGCAGGGAAAATCCCCAACATTTTCGTGTGCCACAACTCCGTTCAAACTTCTTTCTGTCCTCACAAACAAGGTTTGTCCAGGCTCCAGGATGAATCATTCCACATGTTGACTAGAACGTATGGCTTGGTGTTCTGTCATCAAGCAACGAGTTGATTAAGATGAACCATCTCTGAAGATCATCTATTACTATAGCGGGAGGGTACAACATCCAGAGTCCAGACCGCACTGCTTATTCCGAGATGGCAAAGACGGCAGATTCAAATGACAGCAATTGATAGATACATGTTGACACCTAGTATAGACGCACAGACTGGTGGGTTGAACTTGATGAATGGTTCGATGTGGAAGGTGAGGATGTTGGAGGCTCCGAGAAGAAACGCGCACCTCCCAGCTGAGATACCCTGTCACTTCTCACTTCTGCACAGTCGTGGCGGACAGATATGTAGCCTTGCTTGAAGCGTAACGGACTGATACATGAGACAAGCATTCTTTGCTACCTTCATCGGGGAAAAAAGCGACTTCAACAGCAAACTTTATATTACAAAAACATTTAAATCCTTCTACTCGACACTTTTCATCGTCGACACCAATGAAAAAACCAGTATGCATATGCTCTAAAGAACGCTGCCCAAACTAAAGATGCACAGAGCAAAGAACGCAGGTCGGCAAGCAGTCATTGAAAAGTCGAATGGAAAACGTTAGCGAAACGTCCAAGGACAATCAGGAGGAGTAAAAGGTGGAAAAATAGTATCCATCAAACTCGCTTCACTGGGATATCTGAAGCAAAATAGGGTATAACAAATGCAGCAACGACTATCATGATAGTAATCGCTCCGACCGAAAGGCATGACACCGTAGATTGTGTGCCACTTTTCGGAGCAATATCCCGTTTTGTTGAAGAGGAAGACGACGACGAAGAATAGGAAGGAGGAGATGGGAACAGTCGAACGTACCCAAGGGATTTGAAGCCATGTATACTGCGAAATCATAGTGAGTTTTCATGTTTGCAGCGAGAATACGCGTATAAAACTGACTAATATCCTTCTAGATTATTCCTGATTTCATCTTCCATACCAAGAGGGACACCTGCGAGCGATAACGTGATTTTAGTGGAATCTGAGGACTGGTTTAACGTAGTTGTCAAGGTCCCAATGTGACCTGAGAAACGCGTCAATTGGGTTTCGGTTTATAAGCATGCGATCCTCACCAGTTGGCCACGTCGGACTTTGTAAAGCCCAGGTCTGGACGATTTTGGAAGGGGGCTCAAGGGACACGTACTTCCCCGTAACGCCACCACCAAACAGTGAGTACTCGGTGTCGACCTTTGCTGCAGACTGGAACAAACATTCGCTCAGGCAATCGATAACAAAGATCATTGACGTACCTTTGCAGGGGCTCGGGTCCAGGATGGAATTTTCTTCTCGTCCGTCAGCATACTGAACAAGTCATCCGCTGCAGCCATGAACGATGCTTCCACACTAACGGTGGCCGAGTTTACAGTCACTTTCTTCGCTTCTTTTTTCACAGCTGGCTTAGGAGTAGCTGCGGCTGCAGATGAGGACGCGGTGGTGCTAGAAGCAGAGGGAGCAGCAGGTGCCGGTGTTCCCGCTCTGCTGGGATCCGCACTGACTGTGAGATCTTTGCCGTGAGTTTCAATCATTGCAGCGGGGAAACGGCTGAAAATTTCTTCGAGAATCGCAGGAGTACGGGTCTTAGCCATTGCGACCAAAGCCTCAGCAGCAGCAGAGGAATCGGAAGTAATTGACCAGAAGTACTGGATATATTTTAATACCTGGCCAGAGTTTCGAAAAGAGATAACATACCTGATAGTCAGAGGACTTGTCCAAGGTGTTTTCATGAGATACCTCTGGAATTTCCAGACGGCCAGTAACTTCAGATTCATCGCTTGCCTTCCCTGACCATTCAAGAACGATTCTGCAGTCGTAGATAGTGATTAACCTGGGCACGAATGGTCAGTATTATATCTCAACAAAAAAGTTATTCAAACGCACTTGGATTTCCTCTGACCAAGTTCAACATCTCCTTCAAATTCATGAATCTTTGTAATTGTCAACTCCTCTCCAGCCTTGTCTCCCTTGACCGTCACTTTTGTCAATTCGCGGTCAAACCAACCCTGACCCCACCTGTGACATTTCTGAGTAAAACCGCTGAAACACATTCGGAATCAGCGTACGAGTTCAGGTTCTTCGCCTTCCAGTGCCAGTTCGCAGTAGACGGTGGAAGTGCCATTATTTTGAAGCTTCAGCAATGGTCTATCGATGAATCGATGAAAAGAAAAAGGACGTCAAGCGCTGCAATAAACATTCAAGTTGCAGTATCTGTACCTGTTGTAGGATAGGATACTGAGGAGGATGGTCAGTGTAAGTACGAAACAAGCTAGTGTGTCCTGGATTCACCTCAATTAATGCCAGCGCAGACGGACGCGTAAAGTCAAAGAAATTTCTCGAAAAGACGCGTGTGAGAATTTGGGCGCTTGAAGGAGTCTTACGAACATACATTGACGTGAAGACGGGAACAGACTCTTGCGCATGCAATGTGCATCCAAACATCGAGAGGTTCGTCAATCATATATGCCGTCAAGAAATATTGATCATGTAGTAGAGGTTGAGGCCATCCGTGAACGCCGCCCTTGGAGTTGCTCCTCGTGTCCGTGCATGATGCACGCATGATCCCTGGTGTTCCATGTTTCAAGCTTCAAGCGTCAAGGATGTGAGTAGTACTCAAACTTGGATCCTTTCATTTGATGGATGCATAAACTCGCGCAAATTTACTTTCTCAGTTTCCAAGGGAGAATCGAACGAAGCGCCTCGAAAACCGCACTCCATGAGGACAACATACGATGCAGGGACAACATACTGCACCCTTGGTAAGATTCTCACTATGCCACGGAACCGCTCGATTTGTACAAATTGTTCTACCGTGAAACCTCTGCAATGACATTCGCTCTAGTAAAGCGGTACCATTTATACCGCTATTTTCGGTGGAACGTGGATACTGTATGTATTCCTGTTTCGTTAATTCTCATGAGGCCCCGTTTGGCTCAGACATGAAGGTGAAATAAGCTCATGCACTTTGGCGGAAAACAAAAAACGATGCATTGGATATTACACACTCCCTTCGGCTGTTTCCGGTAGAACAGAGATAGAGTCGATGTGGCTTGACAAAATTTCGCCTTTAAGCTCCAGGGACGACAACGGATTTCCAAAGTCCTTTTGGCCCTTCAGCTTCATGTTGCGGCTTCAACTTATGCCTGTGTAACTCTTCGCATTCTATCCAGGTTTGTCTACGGCCCCGAATCTTCCTAAAATCGGACATCTGGATCCGTACATAAGAAGCAAGCAAGATCTTTTTGCAGTCGAAATGGATCGTCCTACTTTCACGTCCTCTAATGCATCAAGCCTCCTATCATCATCGTCACTTGAAACTATCGTTTCTCCTCGGCAAGATGCCCCGGCTCACTTTATTCTTCCCGACTTGCTCGCTCACTGCGCCTTCCCACTATCATATCACGACAACGGCGACGCGGTTGCTGCTGCATCTGTCAAGTGGCTAGACATCAATTGCCCTGATTTGAACGACAAACGTAGAAAGGCCCTTTACGGTCTTCAGGCCGGAGAGTTGACCGCGTTTTGTTACAACAAGGCCATCTCGGATGAGCGACTTCGAGTCGTGTCCGACTTTATGAACTATCTCTTCCACCTGTGAGTAACGCCCACGTCTTTGCCATAATCAAAATCTCACTTTGCTCTTAACTCTCTAGAGACAACATCTCCGATGGAATGATGACCAGCGATACTGAGGCCCTTTCCGACTCTGTCATGAACGCGCTGTGGTTTACCGAGTTTTACCGACCCACCACAAAATCTAATTATGTGCAACCTCAAGAAGAGTCGAGTGCCGGAAAGCTGGCCAGAGAGTATGTCCAGCCCTGTACATATCACCTTCGCACAATGTTCATTCGTCCACAGTTTCTGGGGTCGATGTATCCGCGAGGCTGGTCCTGGCCCCCAAGCTCGTTTCAGAGAAACAATGGAACTCTTCTTTGACGCCGTCAGCCTCCAAGCTAAAGCTCGTGATACCTCCCAGATCCCTGATTTGGAATCATACATCGATATACGGAGGGACGGTTCTGGTTCGCCCTCGTTCATATCATTTTATCTTCGTCCATTAACCGGCTATCCTGCCTAGGTTGCAAAATTTGCTGGGCTCTTATCGAGTAAGTTTTGTTGGAGCATACTCCGTACGTACATATTGGGACACATATACTCAGCTTTGACCATCCCTATTCCGTATACGCCGTGCTTACTTTATACTATACAGCTGGTACTTAGGTCACGTAGAGACGGCGTATACGACTCCCTCAGTTGCTTTCTACACAACTGAGTTGACCTTACCTTAACAGGTATATAATACAGTTGCTTTCTACACAACTGAGTTGACCTTACCTTAACAGATTATGAGACTCGAGCTCTAACTGAGCAAATACCGAGAAAAACACGTTATCGAATATCGAAAGTATATTGTCCATCACGAAAAATGTCGTCAGGAAATCTACTGAATATACCGAGACTCCCAGACGAGAAACAGCTCGTTGGCGAAGAAAACTGGAGGCCTTTCAAAAGAGAAATTTTATTCGCAATCCAATCAAAAGGTTTGGCAGGCTACCTCGACGGGACTATCGCTAGACCAACCCCTACAGCTAGCTACCCTGGTCCAACCTACACACCACAACAGACACCATTGTTCAGCCCGGTCCCCCAGTACGAGGAGTGGGAAGCCCGTGACAGGCTCGTCGCCGGAGCCATTGTGTCAAACGTGGTCGACCCCACAGGACTGGGAATCGACGAGACAAAGAGAGCGTCCGAGATCTGGAAAAATCTCATCAAACAATTCGAAAAGAAAGATGAACAACGCATTCACCTTGCCAATACAGCGCTTCGTTCCCAGAGATTCGATCCGTCCGAACAGACTATGGAGGACCACGAAAAGAAAATGCGAAACCTCCTGAAAAAGGTACACGACCTCGGAGGAAGTATCCCCGACGCACAGTTCCGTCTCATCCTCATCTCGTCCATGCCCAGTGACTGGAAACGAGACGTTCGTACAGTCTCTGGAACGTCAAGCGCCGACGCGTTCACGTTCCTCCGTACACTCTGGCTTCAGAAGGAAGAAGATAAACTGGAGGAGGAACGAGAGACCAAGAAAGTCAAGGCCTTCATGGCCGCTCGTACTCAGGGCCCGTACCAACAGCGCACTGGAGACAGACCCGCATTTACCTGCCACAACTGCGGCAAGCCAGGCCATATGGCCAGGAAATGCTGGGCGAAAGGAGGCGGCATGGAGGGGCAAGGGCCGAAGCAAGGGCAAGCGAATAAGGGAAAGACAGAGCCAAGCGCAAAAGCCGTTGCGACAGACGACACCAAACCTGATGCTAGCACACCTATGGCAACCTACGTCCTATCTGTAAACGCCACGAACGCCTCGAGTACGTCCCAGTCCATCCAAGAGCTAAATCCAATCGCTGACACTGAGGCTAGGCCACATTATCCCATTCTGAGGGCTACAGGTCAGCGAAAGGAGGAAAGCCGGGATGTAGATAAAGACGTACTTAGCTATGTGACTGTTGACCCCAAGGACTGTATCGTATGCAAGGGAACTACATCCCTATACTCACCTCCCGCCCCAGTAACGCAGACTTTTCTTGACTCCGGCGCGTCAGAGCACTGTTGGGTGCATAAATCAGACTTTATTGAATACACTGAGGTACAGGGCCAGGGAGGCAATAGTGCCATATCAGGCAACGTGGGGAGATTCCAGATACTCGGAGTAGGGACCGTGCAATTCATCACGCGTGTAGACGGAAACGAAAGATTGGTGAAACTGCAGGGCGTAAAGCACACACCATCGTTCGCCCACAACCTTATATCACTCTCAACACTCGACCGTAAGGGAATGCGAGGTACCTGGGGGGACGGTGTGATGACGGTGAACTCCCCTACGGGCGAGCCAGTGATACACGGGTTCGGCAAAGCAAAGATGTACGAGGTGGAGATACTAGAGTCGGGGAAGTTAAACGTCAATTACTCGCGCACAAGAGATAGACCAGCCAACATACTCACATGGCACAGGAGATTAGGCCACGTAGCAATTCGGCGGATCCTACGTATGGCCAACCGAAAACTCGTCGATGGATTGAACATCACCAAAAGCGAGGCAGCCGGTATGTGCGAGGACTGCCTGTACGGGAAGGCAAAGAGACAACCCTTTGATGAGGTACTTACACACGAGAGCGAAGTACTCGAGCGTGTACACATAGACCTATTCGGACCTGCGAGAACACAAACGCGTGGAGGGTGTAGCTATCTCCTACTCTGCACGGATGGGAAGTCTTCCTTCCGAGTACCGTTCTACCTGAACAATAAACGCAAGGAGACAGGCGTGAAGTGCTTACACGAGTACCGCACCATGGCGGAGAAACAGACGGGGAGGAAACTGAAGAGGATACGCATAGACGGCGGCGGGGAGCTGAATAACAAGGCGGTAGACGATTACTGCGCGGAAAACGGCATCCTTATTGAGAAGGTGCCCCACGACTCGTCAGCTGCGAATGGGGTGGCTGAGAGAGCATTCAGGACAGTTATGGAGGGAACACGCACTTTACTCGAGGACTCGGGCTTCTCATACTCCTTTTGGGGCGAGGCATCGTCGACCTTCATCTACGTGGATAATTTCGTGCCGTCAGCACGATGCCCAGACCTGGTACCTGTTGAGCAGTGGACGAGCAAAAGACAGGACATATCGCACCTGCGGCCATTCGGGTGTGATTGTTGGGCGACGTTACCACGAAGAAGGACCGATGGAAAGCTTGGGAGACAAGCCGTGAAAGGCAAACTGCTAGGATATCTGGGGAGACGCGGATACAGAATCTGGGTGCCGGAGACAAAGACTATTGAGGAATCCCATGATGTGGTATTTGAGGAAGGGACGCCGCACCGTACTCGGAAGCCAACAGGACAGGGTGAAGAACAGGATGTATTCGGGGGTAACGAGACTGATAAACCAGATATACTCGACCCTGCACCTGAGCCTAACTCGGATCCAACACCCGGACCCATGCCAGGGACGGATACGCCACACCCGACTATTGAACCTGAGCCTGCTGATAACATCGCCGAACCGCCACAACCGCCCCAACCGCAGAATGCAGTACAACCACCTGAGCCAGTCCGTCGCAGTGCACGCGGACATATCCCATCGCGCCGACTTATTGAGAGTGGAGAATATGAGGAGCGAGAAGAGAGAGCGAGAGAAGAGGGGGAAGCATGGACAGCCGAGGCAGTAGTGGAAGAACGACCCCTGACACTCATCGCCAAGAGCCCATACTCCTTCGCTGCGACATCGGGTGAACTCTGGGTACCATCGTCGTATAAGCAGGCCATGAAACGGCCAGATCTATGGAGAGAGCCAATGGAAAGGGAATACAAAACCTTAATGGAGAAGAACTGCTGGGAGCTCGTACCACTACCAGCGGATGCAAACCTGACCGGCGGGAGGTGGACATACGCAATAAAATTTGATGCGAACGGAAACCTATTGAAGCGGAAAGCGCGTTACGTCGCTCAGGGATATACGCAGATACAGGGTCAGGACTATGACAAGACATACGGAGGAGTTGCACGCATGGAGTCAGTCAGGTTGGTACTGGCAATCATAGCAGTCTTGAAACTATCCATCTTCCAAGTCGACTTTACCGCTGCATTCCTCAACAGCCCAATCACTCACGATGTATACATGAAGCAACCTGAAGGGTTTGTCCAACCTGGAACGGAACACCTTGTGTGCAAATTGAAGAAGTCCATATATGGTACAATGCAGGGAAGCCATGACTGGCAGGCAACGCTAGCAGAGGGATACAAGGACGATGGGTACACAACCTCGCGGGCAGACCCCTGCATACGATTCCGACGAGTCGGCGATGAGTACACAATAACCAGCACCTACGGCGATGATGTATGTGGAGGATCGTCAACCAAGGAGGGTCGCGATAAGGCAGTCGGGGACTTGGGAAGTCGATGGGAGGCGAATGAGGTAACGACGGAAGTACTTCTAGGAATGACTATTAGACAGAATCCAGTCACCAAAGCAATAACCCTCTCGCAAAGGAGGTATTTCGAACGAATGCTGGCACATTTTGGGTTTCAGAACGTACGACGACGAAATACTCCACTACCGCCAAACATCCACTTGACAGAAGCGCCAAACCCACTACCGGAGGACGAGCGGATATTCATGGAGGATAAACCATATCGTGCCTTCGTCGGGTCTAGCATGTGGGGCCAGGTATGTACACGACCCGACATGGCATATGCTGCAGGACTACTTGCGCGGTACCAACTGAACCCCGGACGCCAACACTGGGAGTGTGCAGTGTGGCTGGCAGGATACATAGCAAATACCCTCGACTACGACATCGTCTATGAATGCCCAGACTCTGTAGATGAGCTAGACGAGCCAGGCAAAGGACTCAAGCCACATGGGTTTGTCGACTCCGACCACGGTGGCTGCAGGGACACGTCGAGGTCGACCTCCGGGTACGTCTTCTTCATGGCGGGTGGGCCAGTATCCTGGAGCTCCAAACGGCAGGCGACAGTAGCCCTATCGACTACTGAAGCAGAATACATTGCACTATCTCGGGCTACACAGCAGGCAATCTGGTTGAAGTCATTCCTATCCGAGGTCGACTTGGAGCAAGAGGGCCCAGTCAACATGCGGGGTGATAACTTTGGCTCCGTTTGCTTAACAGAAAATCCTAATCGACACGCGCTCGTGAAGCACATCGAAATGCGGCACCACTATGTGCGGGAGAAGGTGGCAAGTGGGGAGGTAACGGTGACGCGGATTCGGTCTGGAGAGAATGTAGCAGACCTATTCACGAAGGCGCTGAACGGTCCGGTCCACTCGAAATTGGTGTCACTTCTTGGGATAGATCGTACGGAGTAGGGGGGGTGTTGGAGCATACTCCGTACGTACATATTGGGACACATATACTCAGCTTTGACCATCCCTATTCCGTATACGCCGTGCTTACTTTATACTATACAGCTGGTACTTAGGTCACGTAGAGACGGCGTATACGACTCCCTCAGTTGCTTTCTACACAACTGAGTTGACCTTACCTTAACAGGTATATAATACAGTTGCTTTCTACACAACTGAGTTGACCTTACCTTAACAAGTTTACCCATATTCGGGGTTACACATCCCATTCAACTGACCACCTGGCTTATCAGGTATGCCTATGGAATCGATCTTCCCGACTACGTCGTCGAGGACCCTGTCATTATGGGTTTGAACCAGGCCGCAAATGATTTTGTTACTTGGTCTAACGTAAGTTGCAATTTGGTGCTCTCTTCGATGGGCTAACATGAATGTAGGACATCTTCTCTTATAACGTTGAGCAATCGCGTGGCGATTCTTATAACATGATTGACATCCTCATGAAGTACCACGGCTATGATCTCCAAGGTGCTGTCGACAAGATTGGGATGCTTTGTCAGGAGACCATCGACAACTTCGTCGAGTACAATAAACAGCTTCCTCCTTGGGGCAAAGAAGTTGATGACATGGTTCAAATATATGTGAGGGGTTTACAAGACTGGATAGTGGGGTATGTCCTTCCCACATTTGAGCACATACACGCTTTTATTTATATCATACTTACAGGTCGCTTCACTGGAGTTATCAGACCACTCGTTACTTTGGAACGAAAGGACAGGAAGTGAAGAAAAATAGACACGTCAAGCTTCTTCCCGTCGCGGAGGAACAAAAATGGTAGATTAGTTTATTTTTGTGGCTCTACAATGCCTTAGTTATGATATACTTATATGTATAGTCATTATAATACGATATCTATATTAGATAGACTAGACTCATACTTATAAATGTTTGGAATTTTGAAGGGACTTAATAATTATAGAATTTGGAATGATTGCGAAGATAGACCCTCAATGCTTGTATTGAGTAGATGCTCAATATAGATACCAGCGGAAAATGAGAAGTCTGCGGGAGTTAACGAGTCAATTATGGGACTTTGGTAGAATGGCTCGGATAGGGGCTTGCAATGGGCATAAGCGCCGATCCAATCTTAGACGCCCATCTCTTACCATGAACGTTGACAATCTTATCGAACCAGGCTCACCTATACTCTTGCCTTCTTCTAGCTCTGATCTTGAAGATGTCGAAGACAATGACATATCCGAGTCTACTCATTCTAGCGGCCTAACTCCAAGTTCTAGTTCTAGTTTTTTCTCGACGGTGCTTGGTTCTCCCTCGTCTTCGTCAAAACGCCGAATGAACCCTAGTACTGGTATGGGCTCGAACAGAGATCATGGCCAGAGAGACCCAAAATCGCGAAAGTTGAAGGTTCATGGAGGAGCTGATGAAAGAAGTTTCAGAGAGCGAGAATTTGAACGGGATCCTCGGGGTGGAGCAAAATGGGCCAACGTCACGGTAGAAAAGAAGGAAGAATCGTCGTTGTTGGATATGCACATTGTTGAATTTCTGAGGAGAGGTGAGTTCCATTCACGCATGGTTTCATTTTCGTTAATGTCTTTTTTTTTCGCGCGTTTTTAGTGGTTGGCGACCCGTTTTACGAGGTTTCTTTCGACTGAGAATTGCTTTATACTTACCCTTTTGTGACGCGTATATGTATCAGTTTGAAATCGTTCAATTGGTGAGTTCCTATTCCCGATATTGGAACGCGTTTTGACTATACTAATGGCGGTCCAAGTTGAAAATCCTACTTTGTACCAACAGAAAGCGTAGTTATGTGCGACAAAAGCTAGACAAGAGATAGACGGGAGATGACAACCATAACAACCATAATTTTGTACCATGCACCATTGCCCCGTGACATCCTGTTCTAATTCGAGTTTTGGTTCTAATCCTATCGCGCTGACCACGCCGGTTTTTCTTTTCGTTCCCTATCTATGCTCTGAGCGGCAGACATGCATCTGCGGTGAAGTTCGGGGCCTAAACAGTCGAAACTCGGCATCGTCTGCCAAATTTGGATTTAGGCCAAATCCTCCTCCATCTCGTACGGGGTAGCGATCTCATCACTAGCATCGCCAAGTTCGAGTTAAGCTATGTCCCGTGCCCTTGCATGACTCGTAGCGACTCACAGCATATAAAAGCAATTTTATAGGAACATTCCCAGTCCAAAAAATCTGGTCTTGACAGTTTGATGTACCGCTTCCCCAAGTAATTACAGTTACTATGGACTTGCGCACACTCGACAAAAACCCTTCGCTCAGAACTTGGAACTTGGTAGGAGGTTGTGAGTCAGGGATGAAGCAGCTAGATCTTAAGAAGGTAAATGCAAAGCTGATTCTATTATCTTGAGTCTTCCAGTGAAGTCGTACGGTTTACGAGACTCAAAGCCTGTTATGAACGATTTTATGAAGTAATACAACCTTCAGGGATCTGGATGGCTAATAGTTCCAGGCTACATACAGCCGCAGGCAGATCGATATCGTTACAGTCCCTCAATATTTTCTGTTACATATGATATATCGAGCCCATCTGCACGACTGTAATATCGAAGTACCAAATTGCTGTTTAGTCCTCTACTTCTTCACGTGCGAATCCTAATAATGTCCAAGTGCTCCGAGTTCCAAACTTTCACCAATTGCTTTGTGACAATCATGAGTAGATCGTGAAGGCCCGTCCGCCTTAGTGTTCGATCGTTCTCCTGGATGAACATCATCGATAGTGCTAGTACATTTCTGACTCGGGTGCACAGAGATTCTGAGGGGGAGAAGGCTAATACAGCAGCTTATGCACCCGAGAAGCTGGCTTACAGGTGAAACGCACCCATGACTATGCCTTCCATGAATAAAAATTGACTGCCTGTTCCCACAAGAATAGTTTTCTAATCCACAGGTATTCGACTACATAGATCTTATATACAAATCTGGCCGATGTTGGGGCGGGAGGATCAGTAAGCCAAAATCCCCCCTTGTCACGCAGTATGAAGAACTAGGACGAGCAATTTCTGGGTTCCACTCTTGGATTATGCCACAAAATTAATTCTTCCTTATAGGTGAACGGGGATACAATCCCAGACCGAATTCATTTGCTTTTGGCTGACACTTTAAAATTCGCCTTCCACCGCTACAGTAAGCAAAGATGGCCCCCATTCGAGCGTATTTTCTTCCCGCCGATTCTGCTTCTGCCATTGCAGCAGTCAGCATCGAACAACTCGATGCCCTTGGATGGAAGATACTATCTGTTGCTGGTGGCCATGATGAGATTGAACAGGCTGGTCAAAAATTCGCACAGGAATTAGGATTTCCCATTACACAGGAGGGTTGTATCATTCGCTTCGACTTGGACATTGAAAAAAAACGCAGCGACAATGGCTCCAGAGGTGATTATAACTTTCCGACGGCAACTTATTGAAGATCACTCACTCACAAATCTAGATGGCTGCCTTGCTGATGAAAGCGGCGGCAGCAGAGAATAAGTTAGGAATACAAATATATTGAGGCTCGCCGAGTCGGTATATTAACTCGATCCATAGCACTATATGTCTAGCGAATGGAGTGGTAGCTGCGGTAACGAGCGGAAGCCCATGTATAGATGTTGAGGGTGAGCACAATCTGCGCCTGAGGTATGGTCTGCCTTCACTGTACCCTCATAGACGTTACTGCTCCTGGTTGGGTTCGCATCCATCTTAGTGGTGGGACGCTCCTTTCTACGCCATCAGGAGCAAAGTACCGCGTTTCTTTCAACGAGCAGAATAAAGGGGCAAAGGGAATTGCGTTATTCAAGGTGAGCTTGGTATTTCTGAGATTAACCAGTAAATACGCCTACTGAGTCGCATAGGAAACAATATCCAACCACGGATTACTTGTGAACAAAGAGATCGATAGCCATCCGGCTCGTCAAGCTTATCTCAAGGAGGTCGGGCAGACTTAGATACCTGAGTGCTTTATAAACCAAATTGAATGTACTATTACCGTACGAGTTCTTTTTCAGTATTTCTACTCACATCCACTGGTCAGAATTCAGAAAATTGATAGGAGATTCTGATCCAAGTGATGAAGCAACTACAGAGTGATCCCAAAAAGGTCAACGGCGAGACTGATCCTATTATTAAAGTCTTGCAGTGCGATCCTACGGTTTACGACTACTACGCGGGACAGATATGAACGATTTTATGCAGACTCAGGCGGCAGGGATCTCGATGAACAAATAATTACAAGTTACATACTGCCGTAGGCACTTGAGTCCATCGATATCGCTACCGGTCGCTCAACGTTTTCTATTTGCATGTGATACAGGCCACCAAAATGCTGGTTAGAGTCCCTACATCGTTGCAGAGAATGATATCGATGAACTTAAGGTTTTAAGTAAACCCACCGTGATACAGTGGAGCCATGTCATCTTTGCCACCTAACTGAGAAGGTTGAAGGCGAAACTCGAAGTTTCCTTACAATGTTCCTCATCGCCCACCAAAGTGTTGGTTAGTCCCGTACTTGTACGACCAGTTTCAAAAATACGCAAGCATCAAAATATACAAAGTTAGCCAATGTTGGGGTGGGAGGGTCGTATTATTTCTGTTACGAGCTCGCAATCCTCGCTTTCCGCTATGAAGATGGGCTGGCAACGGGGAAATCTCTGGATCTGCCGTGGACTATGCTCCAAAAGAAACTTCTTCCTCCTAGATGAACGTAGTGTGGAGTACTACGTAGTACGATCTCAGACCGAAAAGTTTACTTGCTTCTGGCTGACACTTTTATTTAAAAGTTGGCCTCAACCCACTGTTACAGCAACCAAAGATGGCCCCCATTCGTGCATACTATCTTCCCACCGATTCTGCCTCTGACATCGATGCATCTCATCCAGTCAGTGTCCAACAAATCAATGCCCTTGGGTGGAAGATATCATCTGTGGCTGGTGGCCGCGATGAAATTGAACAGGCTGGTCAAAAAATTGCCCAGGAATTAGGATTTCCCATTACCCAGGATGGTTGTATCGTTCCATTCAACTTCGACGTTGAGAAAAATACAGCCCCGGAGGTGATCACAATATAGATCCTCTCCGAGAGCAAATTCGATGATCAGCTCACTTCAATTCTAGATGGCTACCTTACTGACGAAAGCGGCGGAGAATCTGAGGTCCGGAAAACAAATATATTGACTCGGATGCCCTCCGTATATTATTATTGACTCGATCCGTAGCGATATATGCATAGCGAATGCAGCGGTCGTTGTTGTAACAAGCGGAAGCCTCTATTTGGATGTTGAGGGTGAGTACAATCTACACCCAACGTACTGTACCCTCATAGACGTTACTGCTGCCGGTTGGGTTCGCATCCATTTTGGCGCCGGGACACTCTATTGTGTACCAGCAGGAGCGAAGTACCGTGTTCCTCTCACCGAGCAGAACAGAGGGGGAGCAGGAATTGTGTTCTTCAAAGTGAGCTTATTACTGAGATCCACAACTACTAGATACAGTTACTAACTTGATTGGATACTAGGAAACTATATTCAACCAAGGATTGCTTGTGAAGAAGGACATTGATAATCACCCGGCTCGTCGCGCTTATCTCAATGAAGTCCTTGGGCAGACCTAAATACCCTTATACTTCATAATTCGAATTGAATGTACTATTACAGTACGAGTTCTCGTACGGTATTTCTTCACCAAAACTTTCTAAAAATTATAACATGTTTTTTTCTTGTCTTGACACTGAAAACCTACTGGCACAACTCCATCTGCAAATACTTTTCCACTCGAGAACTTAAAAACTAGCATGATGGACTGCCCCAACTTCGCATATATTCGACTCGAATACCTCAAAACTAAAACGAAGAGCATAGTGTATACTGCCCCGACTCCATAGATGGTTCACCTTCGTAGGCAGAATCAACAATCCCAACCACTGACAGGATCTCTAAAACCCAGGCCTGACGGATTTACGACGGGCTCCACTTGACCCCGGACCCTATCGCTCCCAAATACCTTGATCAACCTCTCAAAAGCCTGTAAAGCAAATCGTGCATAATTAGCACATATTCGTTAGTTAAAGATTGAAGCCAAATGCATTACCATCCCACCAGAAAGCCATAAGTATTAGCTCAAACGCTGACTGTGTCTAATGAATGAGCGGAAGTGAGGTTGGCAGACTCTGGTGTGCTCCACTCGAACCTATGTATGCACTTGGTGTTCTAGCATTGCAAAAATCTACCCACGAAACCACCCAGTTCTCGCCATCTCATCTGCCGATCCCGGCCAATTCCGTCTTCGAGCTTTACGGCCTGCGAGTTTGGTAGTGAATCTACGTCAAAATAATCAGCTATATGCAAGCAGGGATGATGCAACAGACTCACCGGAGACATTCATCCAACCTCCACTTTCCTGCCATCTTCACCGCGAGACGAAGGGGCGAAGAGAGCACCTGGAACGAGCCTCCTACTCAACGCATAGATAAATGCGCCTTGCGCTCCGACTTGATCCACAACTCCATCGTCTATGTCTCCTTCCCCTTCGAAAGAAACTTCAGTCTGCTGAGAATCAGAATCATGCCTCAGAGTCCGGATGTAACAGGACTCAGGCCACGCGAACGGGAACGTAACCGATGTTCTGAATTCGCGAAAGGGTGGCCAAGCTAGGTATTGTCTTGAGCAGTAAGGCGCTCGAGGAAGGTGTATTACTTCTTCCACCAGCCCAGAAATCACTAGCTCTTCGTACGGATCTTATATCGTCGGCGCTGGTGCCAGTTCGGGCTACGGACGAATGAGCTGTATAAGGAGAATTCGACACTCAGTACTCAACGTTGCAACCCTAACTGTGGAAAAATTATTTTGTAGGGAGTGAGAGGGCAGCAGCGCCTTCTGAGCCCCAGCGAACGACGAAAAGCGCGTGCAGAGGTGCGGTGAACATGAGTGAGAGTAAGAATGTCCGTGGAGTGGTTGCGTAGCCTGGTGAATGCGCATAGTGTTTGCTGAGAAATAGGACGTCTGAGCTAATTCACGAACCCTGAGATAGTTTTGAGTTGATATTTTAGACCAAATAGACAGCATAGAAAACTCACTGCTTCGAGTCCCTGGCGACTCCGTCGGCCTCTCTCTCTTTCGATTTCTGTTGCAATGATTTCATGAATTCAAAAACCGCGGTATCCAAGGCACAGGGCATGCTAACGCCACGATATTCCGCCTTCGGTATGAAGAAAAGTCGACTGTTTTGTTGGCCATGGCCAAGAGTAGTCACAACAGATTAAGACGATTTCGACAGTGTATATAAAAGAAGTTATGGGCGCTAAACTCACTAATCATTGGGCGCCTATTTGGTTCGAACGGTTATACGTTGATAATCTTATTGAACCCATGCTCTTGCCTTCTTCTAGTTCTGATGTTGAACTTGATATCGAAGACAATGTCATCTCCAAGTCTACTCCTTCTGGCGGCTCCAAGTTCTGGTTCTAGTTTTTTCTCGACAGTGCTAGGTTCCCCCTCCGAGTCGTCTTCGTCAAAACGCCGACTGAACGTTGAACCCTAGTACTGGTATGGGCCCGAACAAAGATCATGGCCAGAGAGACCCAAAATCGCGAAAGTTGAAGCTGAAGCGCTGAAGGTTCATGCACGTGCAGGAGCTGATGAAATAAGTTTCAGAGAACGAGAATTTGAACGGGATCCTTGGGTTGGAGCAAAACGGGGTAACTTCGCGGTAGAAAAGGAAGAATCGTCGCTGTTGGATATGCACGTTGTTGAGTTTCTGAGGAGAAGTGAGTTCTATTCACGCCTGGTTTCATTTTCGTTAACGTCTTTTTTTCACGCGTTTGTATCAGTTGGCGACCCGTTTTACGAGGTTTCTTTCGACTGAAAATTTCTTTTTACTAGCCCTTTCGTGATGCGTATCTTGAAATCGGCGAATAGGAGAGCTCTTATTCCCGATATTGGAACGCGCTTTGATTGTTCTAATGGCACCCTACTCGTACCAACAGAAAGCGTAACTCTATGTGCGACATATGTATGGTATGTCGAGCCCATCTGTAATATCGAAGCAGATGAATAGAAGTTGGCCAAGACGAAGAACAAGAACAAGACACATCAGGAACCGGAAAACTAGAAGCTTGAAGTTTGAAGACTGTGAAGACTTGCAATTGTCTACACGCCCTCGGAAACAATCAGATTTGCGCTCCTGAAACGATGTCAGTAATATTCAAGGTTGATTTCGTTGTGAATGTTCATAGGTACCTTCTTAATGTGGATATGAAAACGCGGTTGCGGAACGTCAGCGCTTTAGCGAAGATTCGAAGGGGATGGAGAGGTTGATGAGTTTGTGGTTGTCCTTGGAAGTCGTATGGCGATTTGGATTTGAAGCGTTGCTACTTTATAGACTTCCTACTTATAAAACAGTTAGGCAGCTAAACAACGAATGAATTAGTATTTGCGTACTACTTACTGCAGTGCTTCTCCACAAAGAAACCATGCTCATTGCCCAAGCTGAAAAGTCGATATTGGTGGACATGGGTGCTTCTGTACGAAACCGCGTATTCCTGATATACGGAAAGGTTGCGGAGTCCTTTGGTTTAAAGTAAGAGCGAATACAATTAGACGCTGATGCATCATACCTTCCTTTTTTGACCCTAAAATCCGTCCGCGTGCTGGGCACAAATTGCACAATACGCAAATTTCCTCCTTTCTCATCTACATTCATCACCATCACTGTTGCAACTTCTTCTCAAGTACCGAACCTCTCGATGTCTCATTTAAAAGACTATTACTGGACACATTCCGACAGATGGACGGAACTCTCTTCGGACGACGAGTGGTACACCCTAATCACCCACATAACTGCATTGCCCCACCACCCCCTAGAGTTCCCGAATCTACCAGCACCGTTACGAGTTGTAGCAAGCGCATGCAAGGACTCTGTTCTTCCTATGCTGAATGACACCAACGGTGAAATCTTGATCTTGCCCCAGTACCCTGAAATCGTCAAGCGCATCGCAAGGATCTATCGGGAAGTCCATAACAAAGGATTACTCATTAAGGGTCAGCCAGGCATTGGTATGTGCTCAAATCCGATACTTTTCAATCTATTTATCCATTTTCCACAGGAAAGAGCGTGTTCGTTAGCTACGTGCTTTTCGTACTCTTGAGCCTCAAGGATGAGGAAGACTCCCATACAAAGCTTTGCTCCACTCCTGTCTTTCTTTACACCAGCGATCTGATCTTGTTCTATAATGGTAAAATCTACAAGCCCAAAGACCCCACAAATTTTTACCTCCAAGAGGACCTTCCCAAACCAAGGCACGGGGAATTTGATCTTACGTGCAAACCTCGTGTATGGGTCCTAGTAGATCTGGAAGAAGAGGAACCTCGAGGCTTGCTTGAGGCTGCCCTAGCCAATGCGTTTATTGTCTATTCGTCCTCGCATAACCCAACGCGCTATGAGCAATGGGTAGAGGAGAAGAGGCCACAAATTACGGTTGGGCTTCCACTTTGGACACGTAAATCACTTATTCAGGGGTAAGCATTGTTTATTGGTATAGTGGGATTGTTTGCTCAAGCATCTGTTTCTTCTCAGTTGGGACTTGCAGGCAGCACAACGACTACTTAATCATCGTATCCTCTCTTGGGCCAGAAAAGTGCCCTGTGATTATGGGTCCCTTCCGAAAGAGCACAGAGCCGTCTTGAAGGAAGACCTCCCAAGAGCAGGTTGGGCTCAAATGACAGATGATGAGATAATTAGCAGGGCGACAGAGCTCCTCATAGGCGAAGCGATATTTCGTTACGGCAAGGCGGCGCGAGATATCTACTTTTACCTCCAGTCACCCGCGCAACTCAACAAAAGCCATAAAGATCACGACTCCAATAAGTGGCCGTTGGCGATAAATTTTCTCCAAATCTACCTCGGAACTAGACAACCTTTGATGATGGAGAGTGAGCGAAGCAATGGGGCAACTCGGTTGTCTCATCGCATTTGCGCGCTCAAATTGAAAAAGCGACGGGTATGGAGCATCTGGGGAGGTTCCGACAGTTTCAGTGTTGTTTGGAAATCCAAAGAAATCGAAAGGGCAATGCTGGAAATTGAGCAGAACCTGGAGGAGGCAGAAAGAGCTGAACTCTTTCGTTCACTTTCTTGCAGTGAATCCCACCCTTTTGGAGCCATTCTCTACGAGCCATATGTTCATAAAGTCCTCGCAGATGGGGAAAAGGGCTTGGTGCAGATGCAGCCGATGACGATGACTCCTAGATCCCTTGAAGAAGCAAGTAAAAAAGGAAAAGGAAAAGGAAGTACTATCTACACCTTTCAAACCACCGATATCGCTTACTCTAAGTATGAAGAGTTTCCTCGGAGGAAGAGATCATTGCTGTACTACAGTTCACTCCCTGATCATACTCAGCTTCACCATGATGTCTATTATGTCCCCAAACACCTGAACAACCCCTCCTTCTTTTTTTGGGAACTGGACAATTATATTATTGCAGTCTTTGTCCATATCTATTCTGGCAAAGACGGTGATGGGGGGACCAAGCTGGCTGACATTGGTATCGTCGATGAGCTGAAAACCGCTGCTAGTGTTCAGTTTGGAAAAGATGTTGAGGTTATGTACCTCCTCATTGCACCGGAACTTCGAGTTGTTTCTTGGGGCAGCCGAAACTCTCAACAGTGGAAAATACCTGCCGAGTATTTTGAGCCCCCAATTACTCAGGAAACAAAGGGAAGGGTGTTCTATTTGGGTATTCCACTGCCAGATCTCAAGAAAATGGAACTTCGTTCTGCTCGATTGCAACTTGACTGCTCGACCAAGGCAAGGGATGCCACGGTTGAAGAGAATGTGATAACAAAGGGTAGAGAGAAACCAGTGGGGGGTGCGTCCTGGCGTGCTAGTGGTAATATTCAACCTTGAAATTGGTAGCCTTAGGACTCGCATTTGTGTTCGTGGGGTGATTCCTTGTTCGTGCGGATATGAATATGCGTTCGTGGAGAGTCAGTGAGGATCCGAAGGAGAGAGGCTTGATAAAATGTGAGTTTGTAATTGGCGATGGCATTGGAAGTTGGAATAATGGCAATTTGGATGCGGATTTGATGGGTTACTGCTTATAATATCAGGAGGAAACAGTTAGTCAATCAAACGATGAATGAATTAGTGTTTATTTTCTACGTATGCATACTGAAATACTTCTTGACAAAAAAACAGTGTTCAAGCGGCAAGGGTGGATACCGGCGTTGTTCCCCAGTCACATTCGCAGGGGATGTCCATTTCACCAGGAAGAAGCTTGAAATCCTGGGTTAATCCTGTAGTACGGAACTTTTTTAAAAAAGGTATCCGAGTCAACTAACATACCCGACAACCAAACTGTTGTTTCCCATAGGCGTACGTTTTGAAATTGCTGTGGCGACGCGATGCAGTATCCCAGTCATCTACCTTTGCGATGTCGCCACAACCTTCTTCCCCATTCAACACCAATAACTCTCTCTGGTATTGGCCGCTCTTCATGTTCAAAGTAGCATGAGTAGTTTGCTTCTTCTGCCTCCACCTTCACAAACGCTCCGTACTGCAACTACTTTTGGGCAGCATTAGTAGCCATAAACACAGTCCTCTCTTAACTTCTTTGCGGTATAGCGCACGTAGGGTCTCATAAAAGCATCAAACCGCGTGAAGCTGGCTCGGACAGTTGATGTTCCCTCACCAACAAGTTATAATTACTATGGACTTGTGCACGCTCTCGACAACAGAACTCAGAAATTTGATAGGAGATTGCGGGCCAAGAGATCTCAGATCTGACCCTTTCTACAATATATGAGAGTCAATATCTGCTATGAAGGAAAGACACGAACAATTTTGTGACGGAATGCAAACTTCTTAGGGGCAGGGATCCCGATGGACAAGTAATTCCAGCCTACATACTGCCGGAGGCACTTGAGTTCATCGATATCATTAACAGTTCCTGGTCATCTTCTGTTTGCATATGATAAGTATATTGAGCCCATCTGCATGACTGTAATATCGAAGCAGCCACCAAAATGCTGGTTAGTCCCCTACTTCTTCACATACAATCCTCATAATGTTCAAATGCCCCATCTTCCAAACTTTCACCAATCGTTTGGTGACAGTCATGAATGGATCGTGAAGGCCCGTCAGCTCTATATTTCCGGTTCGGATGCACTAAAATCTTGACTAAAATACCGAGAAGGCGGAGGTCAGTACAACAGCTTATGTACCTGAAAGATTAAGATGGGCCCTCTCTGGGTGAAACGCACCCATACTACACCTTTCACGAATCGAAGATTTGACTACGTGTTTCAACTTTCCAGAACAGTTTTATGAGACGCAAGGATTCGAGTAGTATACAGATCTTATACCGAAAGCTTGTGGCATAATACAAATTGACTTACGCCAACTGCTCGGATATTAGTCCATCTTCTCCAGGACCATAGTACACAGAGATGATTCCGGGCTTCCAGATCATTCATTGTTGTAGATCCTCCAGCCCTAACATCTACCAACCAAATTCTTCCTTCTAGATGAACGGAAATCTTTTTTTTCTGGCTGAGACTTTATAAAGTCGCCTTCCCACTGTCACAGTAACCAAAGATGGCCTCCATTCGTGCGTATTATCTTCCCGCTGATCCTGCTTCTGAGATCGATACATCTCATCCGGTCAGTGTCGAGGAACTCAATGCCCTTGGATGGAAGATGTTTTCTGTTGGTGGTAGCCACGATGAAATCGAACAGGCCGGTCAAAAATTGGCACAGAAATTAGGATATCCCGTCACGCAAGAGGGTTGTATCATCCCATTTAACTTGGAACTTGAAAAAAATGCCGCGGCAATGGCTCCAGAGGTGATCATAACGTATCCTCTCCCAGAGGATTGAATTGAAGATCGCTCACTTCGAATTGTAGATGGCTACCTTACTAATGAAAGCGGCTGAAGTAGCCTCAGAGAATAGGTAAGGAAATCAAATATTAATAGTCACCTCTGTATATTAACTCGAGTCGATCCGTAGCAATATATGCGTAACGAACGGAGTGGTTGCTGCTGTAACGAGCGGAAGCCCTTATCTAGATGTTGAGGGTGAGCACAATCTGCACCCAATTTATGATCTGCCGGAACTGTACCCTCATAGACATCATTGCTGCCGGTTGGGTTCGCATTCACGTTGGTGCCGGGACGCTCTTTTGTGTACCAACAGGAGCAAAGTACCGTGTTACTTTCAACGAGCAGAACAGGGATGCAACAGGAATTGCATTCTTCAAAGTGAGTTATTCTGATATTAACAAGTAAATATACCCACCGAGTTGGATAGGAAACAATATCCAACCCCGGATTGCTTGTGAAAAAAGAGATTGATAACCATCCAGCTCGTCAAGCTTATCTCTCTCAGGTCCTCGGGCAGACCTAAATATCTGAATGCTTCATCAGCTGAATCATCGAATGTACTATTCAAACCGTATGAGTTCTCTTTACGTCTTTTTAATTAGACCCACTGCCCAGAACTCAGAAATATGAGAGGAGATTCTGATCCAAGTGATGAAGCAACTACTAAGTGATCCCAAAGAGGTCAACGGCGAAGCTGATCCTAAATCTTGCAGTGCGATCCTACAGTTTACTACAACTGACTATACGGGAAGATATGAATGATTTTACACAACCTCAGGCGGCAGGGATTTCGATGGACAAATAATTCCAGGCTACATACTGCCGCAGGCACTTGAGATATCATTAACGATCCCTCAACATTTTCTGTTTACATGTGATATATGCCCCCAAAATGCTGGTTAGCCCCTACTTCGCCGTAGAGAACGATCGATGAACTTATGGTGCTTTTAAGTAAGCCCACCGTGACACGGCGGAGCCATGGCATCCCTGCTACCTAACTAAGAAGGTTGAAGGCGAAGCTCAAAGCTTCCTTACAATTCACCTCAGGCTCATCGCCCGCCAAGGTGTTGGTTAGTCCCCTACTTATACAATCAGTTTCAAAAATACACAAACATCAGGACATACAAATTTGGCCAATGTTGGGGTGGGAGGGTCGTATTATTCTGTTACAAGCTCGGAATCCTCGCGTTTCACTGACCACGAAGATGGACTGGACTAGCATCCGGGAAATCTCCGGACCCGGCGTGAGTCAACTCTTCGAGTCTTCGACTATGCTCCGAAATAAATTCTTTCTAATCTCGAGTACTAAGTAGTACAATCTCAGACCGAATTCAATTACTTCTGGCTGACACTTTAAAAGTTAATTCCTACATGAACGTACTAAGTAGTACAATCTCTGATTCTGACTGACGCTTTAAAAGTTAGCTTCCTACTGTTACAGCAACCAGAGATGGCCTCCATTCGTGCATATTATCTTCCCGCGGAGACTGCCTCCGACATTGATGCATCTCAGCCAGTCAGTGTCGAACAACTCGATACCCTTGGATGGAAGATATCATCTGTTGGTGAAAGCCTCGATGAAATTGAACAGGCCAGTCGGAAAATTGCCCAGGAATTAGGATTTCCTATTACAGAGGAGGGTTGTATCGTTCCATTCAGCTTTGATCTTGGAAGAAATGCAGCGACAATGGATCCAGAGGTGATGATAACAGATCCTCTCCACGAGCAAACTAAAAATTCACTCACTTCGATTGTAGATGGCTGCCTTACTGAGGAAATTGGCGGAAGTAGAGAATAGGTAAGGAAAATCGATATATCAATGCTCTCTGTATATTAACTCGATCCGTAGTGATATATGCTTTGAGAACGGAGTAATTGTTGTCGTAACGAGTGGAAACCACTACATAGATGTTGAGGGTGAGTAAAATCTGCGCCCAATGTATGAGCTGCCCTAACTGTACCCTTGTTGTATCCACATAGACGTCACTACTGGCGGTTGGATTCGCATCCATTCTGGCGGCGGGATGCTCTATCGTGTACCAACAGGAGCAAAGTACCGTGTTGCTTTTAACGAGCAGAACAGAGGGATAGTGGGAATTGCGTTCCTCAAGGTGAGCTTATTATTGAGATTCACCGGCAAGTACACTTACAGAGTTGGATAGGAAACAATATCGAACCATGGATTGCTTCTGGAGAAAGAGATTGATGACCACCCGGCTCGTCAAGTTTATCTCAAGGAGGTCCTTAAGAAGTCCTAAGTATCTGAATGCTTTATAAACTAAATGGAATGCACTATTACCGTACGAGTTCTCTTTTGGTATTTCTACTTACACAGGCTACTCAGAACTCAGAAATTTGATCGGGGATTCTGGCCCAAGGGATGAAGCAGCTGCAGATTGAAATAGGTCAAAGCCGAAGCTGACCCTATGATTTCAAGGCGACAGGGATCTCGATGGACAAATACTTTCAGGCTACGTACTGCCGCAGGCACTGAGTCCATCGATATCGTTAACGGTCCCCCAACATTTTTTGCGGCACATACATTTTGCCGTGCAGCCGGTGCGTGGTGCGTGCTGGGTGCGTGCAAACGTGCTTGGTGCGTGGAAATGCGGTGCGTGGTGCGTGGAAGTGCGTGCGTGTCAACTGGGCCAAGTCCACTTCGTTGTGTAAAGTTATTTCTGCTATAGAATTTACTAGCCTTTCTTTTATTCTATGTCCCCAAAGCTGCAACCAAGGCTGCAACTTGAATTGTACACTTAAAGATAAGTAGTGTAAGTATCATCAACATAAGTAAATTGACCTGCACTAGGCACATAGGAGGCTGCCTGATAAGGCAAGAGTAGTATAGAGGTGTACAGGTGTATGTGCAGGTTCCAATGTCAAAAAAACACAAACATTGCTGAAAAGACCCGCAACATTTACACGCACCCACCATCACTTGCACGCATCCGCCATCACTTGCACGCACCTGCCATCATCATTTTGCGGGTGCGTGCAAGTGATGCGGGGTGCGTGCATAGTGCGTGCATAGTGCGTGCGAGGGTGCGTGCAAGTGATGCCGGGTGCGTGCCGTTGCGTGCAAGTGATGCGTGATGCGTATAATGATTGTGTATCCAAGACTCGATATTAGGTAGAATTTGTGTAGAATTACCTCTTTGGGCCGATTGGCCAAAAGTTCATTAATATGAAGTTAATAATGTTAGTATATATTACAAAAAAATACATATTTCGGACTGAAAAAATTATACATGCGCACGCACCATACAACACGCATCGGTAGGTGCGTGCACGCACCTGCACGCACCACGCACCGGCTGCACGGCAAAATCACCTAGCCCCATTTTTTGTTTGCATGTGATATATTGAGAAGCAGCCACTAAAAAGCTGGTTAGTCCCAACTTCTTCGCAGGGAACGATATCGATGGACTTAGGGTGCCTTTAAGAAGCCCATCGTGACACAGCAGAGCTATTGCATCCCTGGTACCTAATTAAGAAGGATGAAGGGGAAGGTCGAAGCTTCCTTCCCAGTTTATTATTCACCACCAAAGTCCCCTACTTGTACGACCAGTTTCAAAAATACACAAGTATCAGGATATGCAAACTTGGCCAATGTTGGGCCCCGAGGGTCGTATTATTTCCGAGACAGGCTCGGAATCCTCGCTTTTCACTAGGAAGATCGACTAGCACCCGGGAAATATCTGGATCTGGCGTGAGTCAATTCTTGAACCCCCGAAATAAATTCTTCTCCAGATGAACATAATGTGTACCATTAAGGAGTGCAATCTCGGACCGAATTCATTCGCTTCTGGCCGACACTTTAAAAGTCCGTTTCCTACTGTTACAGCAACCAAAGATGGCCTCCATTCGTGCATACTATCTTCCCGCCGAGTCTGCTTCTGACATCGATGCATCTCACCCAGTCAGCGTCGAACAACTCAGTACCATTGGATGGAGGATATCATCTGTTGTTGGTCGCTCCGATGAAATTGAACAGGCCGGTCAGAAAATTGCCCAGGAACTAGGATTTCCCATTACACAGGAGGGTTGTATCATTCCATTCAACTTTGCCCTTGAAATAAATGCAGCGACAATGGCTCCAGAGGTGATGATAACAGATCCTCTCCACGAGCAAACTAAAAATCACTCACTCCAATTCTAGATGGCTGCCTTACTGATGAAAGCGGCGGAAGTAGAGAATAGGTAAGAAAAATAGATATACTGATGCTCTCCATATACTAACTAGATCGGTAGTGATATATGCTTAGCAAACGAAGCGGTTGTTGCTATAACGAGTGGAAACCTCTATATAGACGTCGAGGGTGAGTACAATTTGCACCCAACGTATGACCTGTCCTAACTGTACCCTGCTGTACCCTCATAGATGTCACTACTGGCGGTTGGGTTCGGATCCATTCTGGCCCCGGGACGCTCTATCGTGTACCAACAGGAGCAAGGTATCGTGTTGCCTTCAACGAGCAGAACAGAAGGGCAGTGGGAA
The DNA here is from genome assembly GCA_015501585.1 of Rhodocollybia butyracea. NCBI lineage: Eukaryota > Fungi > Basidiomycota > Agaricomycetes > Agaricales > Omphalotaceae > Rhodocollybia > Rhodocollybia butyracea. Next base: position 141,431 of record JADNRY010000098.1, on the reverse strand, counting down.
TTGTGTTCTTCAAAGTGAGTTTCTTACTGAGATTCACATATAAATACACTTACTGAGTTGAATAGGAAACAATATCGAACCACGGATTGCTTATGAATAAAGAGATTCATAACCACGCGGCTCGTCGAGCTTATCTCAATGAAGTCTTGGGGCAGACCTGAATATCCGAACGCTTCATAAACAGAATCGAATGTACTACCGTACCGTACGAAATCAGCTCTCTTTTGATATTTTTACTTCGCCAAAACTAAAAGTTAGGACTCGGCTTTCTCATTACCGTTACAGCAATACACATGTCCACACAGCGACACCTTCAGGACCTCTCACCCCGACAATCAAGTTCCTCTCCTTTCTCCTGAACTGCTTGCACTGCTTGTGCCAAGGTTGTTCACGTTGCACATTTGGCGGGTGCAGCTGGACATGTTATCAAGCGGTTTACGAGACTCAAAGCAAACTAGAAGCTTGAAGAAGACTTGTATACACGCTCTCCGAAACAATCAACCTTGCGCTCCTGGCACGATGCCAGTAATATTCAACGTCCTTAATGTGGATATTGAAATGCGGTTGCGGAGCGTTAGAAAGGGATGGGAGATGTTGATGAGTTTGGGGCTGTCGTTGGAAGTCGTATTGCGATTTGGATTGGAAGCTTTGCTACTTTATAGTCGTACCGTACCTCCTACTTATAAATACAATACTGTAGAGAGCAAACAGTTAAGCAACCAAATAACGAATGAATTAGTGTTTGCTTACTGGTGCTTCTCCACAAAGAAACCATGCTGAAGCTAAAAGGTCGATATCGGTGAACACCGGCGTTTTTTCCCGTTCGTCGTCCATTTCTCTATGTACGGCCGACTGTGATTGATGGAGACAAAGGAATAATTATCACCGAGTACTATGCATACGCTATTGAGGTCGGGATGTGACATGGTAAAGTCAGAGCTCGCTTTGCGACCGGAAAACAGAGAAACACACCTGCGCAAAGATAACACATCCCTCCTACCGCATCCGCGACCTTCTTCTATGCAGCCACTTGTTCTTTGTTCCATTTTCCGGTCATGCTGATCTACCAAAGAGTCAGCACTGCTGTACTGAATATATAGGAACACTCAAGGACTAGAGTTGAAAGTATACACACCCTTGCTGGGTGATCAGCACCTCTGCAACAATCTGAGTCAATCCTGCGCTCCCGGAATGCTAGCGGCAATATTCAGCGTTGAGATTATTTTAGGAACATTCGTAGGCACGGAGCGATTTCTCGTTAGTGCTAAGTGCGGATATGAATAAGCAGTTGCGGAGAGTAAGTAAGCGAGAATCCGAAGAAGATGGGTTCGATAAGAGGCGAGTACTGGTGAGTTCGTGGTATATCCGTGGAGGTCCATCATGATTTTGCAACTTGAAACGAGTCGTACTTCGGATGAGTCAAAGCAACAAGGGATTACAATTAGACGCTGAGTGCTGAAGCGCTGAAGCTTTCGTCTACGTTCATTGCCATCATTGTTGCGACTTCTTTCCGAGAATTCTGTTCCAATGTCTCATTCAAAAGATTATCACTTCTGGAGGTGTAGTGAATGGACAGAACTCTCTTTGGACGACAAGTGGTACACCCAAATCACCCACATAACTGCATTGCCACACCACCCTCTAGAATTCCCGAGTTTACCAGCACCGTTACAAGTTGTAGCAAGCGCGTGCAAGTACTCTATTCTTTCCATGCTGTTGAATGACACCAATGGTGAAATCTTAATTCTGCCCCAGTACCCTGAAATCATCAAACACATCGCACGGATTTATCGGAAAAGGCATACCATGGGTACCCCAGGAGTACTCATCGACGGCCAGCCAGGCATCGGTATGTGCTCATATCCAATACTTTACAAGGTATTTATCCATTTTCCACAGGAAGGAGTGTGTTTGTTACCTGCTTTTCGTACTCTTAAGCCTCAAGGATGAGAAAGATCCCCATACGAAGCTTTGCTCCGCTCCTGTCTTTCTTTACACTCGCGATCTGATTCTATTTTATGATGGTAAAATCTACAAACCCAAAAACCCCACAACTTTCCATCTCCGGCACCTTCCTATACCAAGAATAGTGATGTGCCGGCTAGGGCTCAGAGCCGTTGGGCTCTCTGAGCCGGCCCTAGTTGAGCCGGGCATGGCCGGAGCCGTCTCTAGGGCTGAGGGCTTAGGGCCCGGCTCAGATTTTTGAAAGCCCTGAGCGGGCGGCTGGGGCCGGGGCTCAGGGCGCTTATCTATCCAACCATTCTCTGTGAAAATGCAAGGCTCTATGGACAGATTTTAATGATAGTATTTGCATCTCAAACATATAATTTGTGAAATTACATTGTTTACCCCTTTTTACATTAGAAAAGGACATTGTTCACTTGTGTTTGACATGGCATGACTGGTGTGCAGATCAGCCCTCCCAAGTGAATATGAGTTTCCTCCATTGAATGTTGTGTATTTTACACCAAAAAGTAATGTATACTAATTTATTTAAGTATCCTGGGTTGATCCTGGGCCAGTTTTGAATTTGTACCTCGAGCCGGGGCCTGAGCCTGAGCCGGCCCCCAGCCTGGCCCTAGCTGTCATGTAGGGCCCGGCTCAGGATTTTGGTAGGCCCTGGCCCTCATGAGCCTGGCCGTAGCCAGGGCTTCTGAGCCGGGCCCCAGCCGGCACATCACTAACCAAGAAATGATCTGAGGCACCGCAAACCTCCTGTATGGGTCCTAGTAGATCTGGAAGGAGAGGCGAGAGACCCTCTAGACTTGCTTGAGGCTGCCCTAGCCAATGTGTTTATTGTCTATTCATCCTCACCTAACCCAGCACGCTACACTGATTGGTGGATAGAGAGGAGGAGGCCACTTGTGGTTGGACTTCCACTTTGGACACGTAAATTACTCATTCGAGGGTAAGGCATTGTTTACTGGTATAATGTGATCATGTGCTAAAGTATCTGTTCCTCAGTTGGGACTTGCAGGACACACAACAACAACTTAGCCATTGTATCCTCTCTTGGGCCAGAAAAGTACCTGGTGATGATGGGTCCTTTCCGAAAGAGCACAGAGCCATCTTGAAGGAAGACCTCCCAAGAGCAGATTGGGCTCAAATGACAGATGATGAGATAATCAGTAGGGCTACGGGGCTCCTCATAGGCGAAGTGATATTTTGTTATGGCAAGACAGCACAAGATATCTACTTTTACCTCCAGTCACCCGCGGAACTCAACAAGAGCCATAATGATAAAGATCACGATATCAATAAGTGGCCATTAGCAATAAATTTTCTCCAAACATACTGCAGGACTGGAAAACCTTTGATGATGGAGAATGAGTGAAGCAATGGGGTAACTCAGTTGTCTCATCGCATTTGCGTGCTCAAGTTGAACAAGCGACAGGCAGGGTGCAGTTGGTGGGGTTCCGACAGTTTCAGCGTTGTTTGGAAATCCAAAGAAATTGAAAGGGCAATGCTGGAAATAGAGCAGAACCTGGAGGAGGTAGAGAGAGCCAAACTTTTCAGTTCCCTTACTCCCATCAGTAAATCCCTCCTTTTTGGAGCCATTCTCTACCAGCCGCATGTGCATAAAGTCCTCGCATAGGGTGAAAAAGTTTTGCTGCAGATGCAACCAGTGACGCTGGCTCCCATATCACTTGAAACAGACACCATCTACACCTTTCAAACCACCAATATTGCTTACTCCAAGTACGAAGAGTTTCCTCGGAGGAAGAGATCATTGTTGCACTACAGTTCACTCCCTGATCATACTCAGCTTCACCGTGATGTCTATTATGTCCCCAAACACCCAAACAACCCCTCGTTCTTTTTTTGGGAATTGGACAGTTATATTATCACAGTCTTTGTCCATGTCTATTCTGGTGAAGACGGTGATAGGAAGGTCAAGCTGGCTGATATTGACATCATCAATGAGCTGAAAATCGCTGCTAGTGTTCAGTTTGGGAAAGATGTTGAGGTTATGTACCTCTTAATTGCGCCGGTCTTTGGGTATTTACGTGTAGGTATGCGAAAGGTGCTATAAAACAACCTAACAAAAACACTACCGCACCTAACCATACTATCAATATGTACGGGAGCGAGGGCGGGTTGTCAGAGATTCCCTGAGGGAAAGTCTTGTAATATCGGATGTACGCACGCGACTGCTCCAGGTTCAAGACTGTAGCGCTAACGTGGGTAACTAAGCTTAAACAACTCTTAGAACTAAGTCGAGAGAAGCCTAGTTGGGGTGTACGAGTGTACGAGGGAACCAGGTGTGTATGTCCAAATCAATTAACCAAAACCAAAACCAATACAACAAAACTAAGATTCTCCTAGGCAAACTCTGGCTCTAGCTAGAATAGTAATCTCGAGGTTTGTCAACAACCCTAGGCAAACTCTGGCACTAGCTGCTGTGATGCCATAAAGTCCTCGACCAAACTCTGGGCCAAGCTACGATATTGTGAGTGAACTTAATCACTAGGAACTTGTACCACAATCTTAGTGGCTTGTCTAACTTCGTGAAGAAGTCAACTAAGGAACCCTCACTCTGGAGCTGAATAATCCCTTACTAGAAGCCGTCCCCTCTAAGGAAGCAACTAGATTTGAGTTGATCTGGAGTTCGAGAGAACTCTACACACTTAAATTCAATCAAGATATAAATGGGCTTTGCGAAGCGCGTGAAGTTTATTACTTTCTTAAGATAACCAAGTCAGGAGGCGTCATGCTACTGATCCCGTGGGGATGTTCTACGGAGCACTGGTCTTAGCAGTCAAGTCTAGGGCAAGAAACTTGTCTTATTGAATAAATATATCTGGCTTATATACTGAGTAGAGAGAGTTTAATATGAAAAATAGATGAAACAGATACAGAGAGAGACGGAAAGAGAGTGGAACAGAGGAATCTGGCTCGGAAAGGAAACTCCAGCCTATATATGGTACACATGATAAAGAAATAGTCCATTCTTGGGTATATATCAGAGGTAAAATATGATTTCGTGAGGATTAACTTAGTTTTAGAGTGTTTTGATCCGAGCGAGGTTTCTCCAATTACTCCACAATTCTCCGGGGTCAGGAGTACCTTTACACTTCATGATCACTCGCCGCCCAGTTTCCCTTGGGTGAGTTTCATTCTATTCCTCGGATAGTTCTGTCCATCCTGAGTGTGATTAACATTCTCTCAAGAAGGCCCGTTGTCTAGCTTTCCAACGACACCACTTATGATAGTCTTGAGCAACTGCGCTGAGTATGTACAAGTGATTCCCGATAGTCAGCTTTAACGGATAAGACCTTCCGTGTATGATTTCTAAGATCAAATGTTTCGATTTGCCAAGGCTATCCCGGTACGTAGCTTTCCGCAGGACCACTAAGCATGTTTCTACCGTCCTCATGGTTACGACCGGTGCTGTGAATAGACCTCTACAGATTCCTTGGGATCGTTCTGGTCCATTTGTTACAGACTGTAAAGTCCACATCTTAACATAGCTCGTTGGGGGTCTTAGTGCAAGGGATGCCTTCCCTCATAATTCCTTCCCTTGAGTAACGCATTGGCTTAGTACTTATCCCGCTTTGAGATGTCCTGTAGTTTAGAGAGTATGCACTCTTGGGTATAACTAGATTGACAATCTAGTGTTACATCTCCGGGCAGCCCAGGTATCCTCGCTAGCTTGGCTCTAGGCTATGCTTGTGGGCGTACCTTCATGGTTCGCTGAGTATTATTGTTAAGTTCTTTGCCTTGGCAACAGCTATCACGCTTGGGCTCCGTATAACTCTCTTATTGCATTGTATAACACATACAAAGTGTCAAAATGTATGGTTACATGCCTTAGGCCGATTTCAGGCCTAATACCGGGACTTCAAGTTCCTTCTCTGCCATACAGCTATCAAGACTCTCAACAATGGGCAATACCTGCCAAGTATTTTGAGCCCCCAATTACTCAGGAAACAAAGGGAAGGGTGTTTTATTTGGGTGTTCCGCTCCCAGATCTCAAGGAAATGCAAATTTATTCTGCTTGAGCGGGACTTGACAATGGGAGAGGATGCCACAGTTGAGAAGAACGTGATAACAAAGGATAGAGAGAAACCAGTGGGCAGTGACTCCTGGCATGCTAGCGGTAGTATTTGACCTTGAAATTGGTAACCTTAGGAGCATTTGTAGGCAACGAGCAATTCCTTGTTGGTGCGGATATGAATATGCATTTACAGAGAGCTAGCGAGGATCCGAGATTCCGAAGGAGACTTGATATGATATGAGTTTATAATTGGCGACAGCATTGGAAGTAGGAAGTTAGTTGGAAGACTTAATGCCAATTTGGATGCATATTACTGCTTATAATATTGAGAGGAAACAGTTAGTCAATCAAACGATGAATGAATTAGTGATTATTAAGCATGCAGAACTGCAGTACTTCTTGGCGAAAGAGAACAATGTTCAGGCTGGAAGGGTGGATACAAGTGTTTTTCCCCATTTGTGAGAAATTTTTATTTTGCCATGGAGTGTTGAAACTAGATTACCGCTTATGAGTCGTATCTAATCAGTAATGTGAGTCGACTAGATGCACTTGCTATATGATTGATGAACTGTCGATATATGCTATGTTGAAACTCACCCTCAAACACTAGATGCAGCCTCTATGCAGGTTCGTATAGATGTAGTCAATTATGCCATTCGCTATTAGTCTTATGATACATAGCTTGTATGCTGCCCTGCAGTACCTATGAACATTACCTATAGAATTACCATACGGACTCCATCTTCTAGGGTACATTATGCACATGTATATGCACTATGTTTAGCAGTACGACTCAAGTAGACTCATACATTGTTATAGGGTTTATTATATTCTGTAGTATAAATACTGTAGATATTTTCCTGTAACAATAACCAAGAATCCTACTATTTGTCTGAACACTTGTTCTGCTCTCAACAAGCACCCTCTACAACTCCTGTAACACCCTTACACTCTCAGGTGAGTATGCTATCCACCTTGTGTTGACTGACCGCTGTTTCGACAGGTTATGGGCCCCAGATTGCTTCAACACATGTTGTGCCCTCCATTGTGCTTACTGCACTTGGTTAGACAGTGTTCAATGAACATCCAATGCTCATTCCTGGAGTGTATGAAGTTTGCGTGTTGTGCATAGCTGGTCATGGTACATGGTAACATTCATGGATTGCATTTCTCTCCACTCCTGCATTGCTCAAAAATATACATGACTTTGCACACTGACACACACATGTATTTACATAGGCACCCGATGATTGAACGAACTGTTTAAGGGCTTTGCTGTGATGGCATTCCCTTTAGGGTTTTATTCCCTGCCAGGTAGACTTGGGGTCACCGCTATAATAGCCATAAAAGCGTTCATTTGCATCTGCTGGCAAACTCTGAACAATCATTGGGTTCTTGGCCTTCATAGAATAATTGTACATACACATTACCTACCTGCTGCTTGCCTTAAGTTCTTCACATGCTGAAGGGATACTGTTTGATTGTGCTGCAAAACACATCTGAACGTTGACTGAACGCATATTCTTGGCATTCAGTTACCTTATTTGTGTTCCGATCAACTTAAGTGACTGAGTCTGAACTGGAATGATCGGATCAGTGGATGGAAAATGGATGGATAATTATATGCGATCAACACTGAAAACACTTGTCACGGGTTTCAAACTTTGTTGTTGTGATCTGAGTTCATAACTTGTGGAAGCACGTCACTGACTGTTGCTCTACTTTTTCTAAGACCTTATCAAAACATGTCTCTCTCAAACCTCTCTAGTGTTCCTCTCCTCAATGGGGCTAACTACCCCTCCTGGCCTAGCTCAATGACTGCACTCCTTAGAGCCTCTCATTGCTGGTCTGTTGTTAGTGGCCGATCAACTTGTCCACTACAAACCTTTCGCAAACCCACTGCTGATGAAATCACCGCAAAGACTTACAAGTCTGATGAAGATATAGAGACCACCACTGCCAAGCGACAGAAAGAGATTGACAACTGGGACAACCTTGATGACCAAGCCATGGGCTTAATTGCCCTCCGACTTCCTGATGACATCAGAGCTACTGTTCTGAAGGACGAAGCATACGAAACCTGGGCTGAAATCAAAAAGATCTACGGCAAACCTGGCTCCGCTGGCACTTTTGGCATCTTTAAAGAGGCCATTAACTTCCAAATCAATGGAAGAGCCGATCCTACCCTAGCCTTGGCTTCACTGACTTCCACCTTCTCTTGCCTTGATGGCTCTGGTCTCATTCTTCCTGAACCGGTAAAAGCTATGATTCTTCTGGCCGCTCTTCCTACTCAATGGGATAATCTTGCAATGACCATTCTTTCATGAAATGCCACTCTTCTTACTCCGTCCAACATCATGCTGATCATACAGGATGAGTACTGCCGCTAACAATCCAACGCTACTTCACTAGCGGCCCGCATCTCCGGCGTTAAATGTCAGTCTGACTCCAAATCATCTTGGAATGATCAGAAGAAGAAGAAGGATAATAAGAAGGGAGCACCTTACCCAGCCAGCAAACCTTCCAATGACTCATCCTCCTCTTCTGACAAAGACAAAAAGACACGCCGTGGAAAGAAAGGAGGAAAAGGCAAAGAAAAGGCTCATGAATCGGCTGAAGTGGAGACTTCCAATGTCTCTAATTTCGCCACCTGCCTTGCCTCGCGCATCAACGACAGCTTCCTCCGTGAAGCCTCCCATGACTCTGTCCTTGACAGGATGAAGATCGAGGAAGTAGAGGTTGATCTCTCTGATCACCTCTGGCCTCAGACCAAAGTCAACATGGACATCGACAATTATGAGGAAATGTATGGCTCTGGAGACAAGCGCCTTATTTTCTGGCAAGCTTCCCTTAATAGTTTTAAGGAAAAATTCACTGACCAATTGCACTCATTACAACAGATGTTCAATAATATGGCTGGAATATTGAACGGTCCAAATGGACCTTATGTATCACATTCTCCATGCTTCTTGAACTCTGTACCTCCTAGCGAGGGTAAATTAAATAAAATGGTTCCTAATGATGTGCATGGTGTGAATAAGAACCTTAGTCAGATATTTAACACATGGCTGCTTGATTCCGGTGCATCTGGATATTTTACCCCTTATTGGCAAGACTTTGTGTCTTATAAAAAATTCACACATCCAATACCTGTCCAGACTGCTGACGAACAAACGTCAACCTTTATTGAAGGTGCCGGAACAGTCTACATAAGGCATGACAATGGCAAAGGAAAAATCCTCATGACTAAGTTACACCCAGTGTTTTACCAACCGCATTGCACACACCGACTTCTATCTGTTGGTTTATTAAATCGACAGGGTTGTTACACAACTATTAACATTGAAAAAATCAGTTATTCGTAAGGCGGATGATGACTCAATAATCATGACCTTATATCCCAATAATGACAGGGATAATATTCACTGGCTAAAGGCCGATGTAGTGAAACCTGAGATAGGCATGATATCATCTCCTAATGATTTTAATACCTGGCATAACCGTTTTGCACATCCCGGTGATGTCATATTACGCAATGCTCCTGGAAATGTCAATGGACTACCAAAGTTGTCGATACCAGATAAAGAATCTCCATGCAAAGGTTGCACGCTTGGAAAGGCTGCCTCCAAAGCATATCCTAAGTCCGAGAAACAAGCATCTAATCCTATGGATTTAATTCATGCAGATTTGGTTGAAATTCCATCTGTATCTTATCATAAATTTAAATTTGTGATCACTCTGCTGGATGACTGCTCTTCTCATGCTACTTCTATCATGCTGCGACAAAAATCAGAAGTGTTTCAAGCCTTCAAGGATTTCAAATCTTGGGCTGAAAAACAAACTGGATGCAAACTTGTGCGTTTCCGCATTGATCGAGGGGGAGAACTTATCTCAAAGGAATTTACTTCCTTTCTCAAGTCTGAGGGTATTGATATTCAAATGTCCGAACCTTATGTTCATCAACAGAATGGTAGAGCGGAACATATCAACCATACACTCATGGAAAAATCCAAAGCCATGCGACACCATGCATGCTGCCCAGAGTTAGAGATGTCCACGAGTCCAGGTCTCTACAGGTACTCGCAGGTAAGATCCGTGGGAAAACCTGCGAGTATGTGACCCGCAGATCCCAGGATCCGTTTCCCACGGGTCCGGCGCAGGTCACAGGTCAGACTTTGGAGAATTTCAGCTGACTTGCAGGTACTTGCGGGTATTTTTATGACTTGTACAAGCAATGTAAACCCATACATTTGTTAATTAGTGCTCAAAATTTATAGTACAAGCAACAATATTTGTCAGTTAACACTCAAAACTTACAGTAATCCATAGTATGATGTTTATTATAGTACTTATCAAGTACTGGCACATATGTTTGAGGTTGTAGACATCTCACGACGTTTGGCGCTAATTTAAGCGCCCCATCGCCGTGAGCTGTCTACAATGTAAAACCTTTCTGTCAGTACATATTTACTTCATAACTAAGTATGAAATAATAGTAGACAGTTACAGTACAATGTTTTATAAATGATATGTATCATAAAAACAGGTAAGTACTTTACTAATGATTATTAGTACACTCTTTGGCATAAATACACAAATACCTGCAGGTACTTGCGAACTCGCAGGTAAATTACCTGCGAGTCAAAGATCCGTTTCCCACGGATCTTCCGCAGGTCACAAGTCAAGGCTTTTGGGCCACAGGTACTTGCGCGCCGGATCCAAGTATACTTGGATCCGGACTCGTGGACATCTCTACCCGGAGTCCTGGTGGCAATTTTCATATTCCACAGGAGTACATGTGTACAACCGCACACCGATCCATCGATTGAACTGGAAGACACCAATTGAAGGCTTTCTCAAAAAGAAGCCTGATGTCTCATACTTCAGAACCTTTGGCTGTGGTGCTTATGTCTTTATTCCTATTGACAAGCAAAAAAAAAACAATCCCCACACTCTGAAGCAATGACTTTCATTGGATATGACCAAGGAAGCAAAGGATATCTATTCATGTGTAGCAATAATTCCATAGTGCATGCTGCACAAGCAACTTTCTATGAGAAATGGTTCCCACGGTGCAAATCCAAATCTGATTCTGGAGTAAAACCTGCTATACCTGTTGCCCCCATGCCTGTGAAACCTTCGCAACCTTCAAATGGTAATGGTGCAGACATTCCATCTGATCCGGAATTCCCGGAAGATCAACCACAACCGTTTACTGAACCGGATAATGGACCGCACAGTCCACCAGCTGGCCCAGATCCAGATCTGCCTGGTGATGATGATGCTCCAAATCCCAATCCTCTGGTACCATCTTGATCACCCACCCCTCCACCTCAAGCAAGAGACCCTTCACCACCTGCTCCCGATCCTAATCCATTCAGCTACCGTCCCGAAGACATTGAAGCATGGAAACGTGTGAACCCCACTAGAGAACACCGTGCACCCTTGCACCCTGGCATGATACCCACGCCTGGCACTTGGAGCTGACAAGCTGATCGTGAAGAACATGCTGAGCGCTTTGGACATGCTAGATGTGGACTTGTGCCTGCTCGCAATATAGTTCCTGATCAAGTTCCACCACCACGTCCATTGAATCCTGATGACTGTATGGTCACACCGCCACCACCTGGCGCTAATCCGGATTCTGACATAGAAGAGGAAGCACTTCTGACTAAACTAGCTCCGGAAGGGGGAGTTGAATTACAAAAATACCTTCTTTCGCAAGCAATCTCTGATTCTCTAGAAGAATCATCTTTTATCACAGATCTTGACAGTGAAATGATACCTGCTAAACACGCAGCTGCTAGGAATAATCCTGATAATTGGATTTCTCCAACATCATATCGTCATTTACCATCTGCTGAAAGAAAGAAATGGGATCAAGCATGCAAAGATGAGATTGATGGTTTGAAGAAACAAAATGTCTTTGAAGTAGTTGATCTACCAAAAGGTCGCAAACCTATCTGTTGTCAATGGGTTTTTACTAAAAAATCTGAAGGTCACTATAAAGCCCGACTCGTAGCAAAAGGTTTTTCACAAGTAGAAGGTGTGGATTATAATGAGTTGTTCTCACCAGTCGCCCGGTTTGAAACTGTACAAACTCTCCTAGCTTTAGCTGCATTAGAGGACTGGGAAATCCAGGCTCTTGACGTCAAACAGGCTTTTCTTTATGGCAAGCTAGATGAAGAGATCTACATGGAACAACCTAAAGACTTCATTAAAGAAGGCACACCAAAAGTATGGCGGTTACATTGTGCATTATACGGACTGAAACAAGCTAGCTTATCCTGGTGGAAGGAATGTAATGCCTCCATGGGAAAATTGGGATTTAAGCGCTGCTCTTCAGATGCTGGTGTATACATCTTTAAATCAAATGGCAAAACCGTAACTGCCATCATCTATGTTGATGATGCACTCTTTCGTGGCAAGGACAAAGATCTTGTTCTTAAAAAGAAAAACGAGTTTATGAAATTATGGGAATGTCATGATGTAGGAGAACCAACTGAGTTCCTTGGAATGCGGATTACACGGGATCATTCCAAATGTGTCTTAACAATTGACCAACAACCTTACCTTCAAAAGGTCATAGAACATTTTGGATTGACTGACGCCAAAGCCACCCCAACCCCATTACCTTCATCCTGGGTTCCTCATGCAAACACTGGTCATGTAGATGCCAAACTAAGACAACACTTCCAAAGCATAATTGGATCTTTATTGTATCTAATGCTAGGCACCCAACCCGACATTACTTATGCTGTTATAAAACTCTCACAGTATTCGGCAAATCCAAACCCAGACCATCTGGCCAAAGCACTTTACATTGTGCGCTACTTAATTGGGACTTCTACTTACGTACTTGTCTTTGATGGTAGATCTGACCATGGCTTCTTAGCCTATTGTGATTCTGACTGGGTGTCAGATCCAGATGATTGAAAATCCCATACTGGGATGATTATCAAACTTGCCACAGGTCCAATCTGCTGGACTTCTCACAAACAGAAAACAGTTGCTCTCTCATTGACTGAAGCTGAATACATGGCTTTATCTGATTTGTGTAGACAACTCATGTGGCTCAAGTCTCTCTTTTCTGAGATCAGAATTACTATCGCTGTATTGCCCTTATGTGGTGATAATCAAGGATCAATCTTTCTGGGATCTAATCCTGTACAAGAAAGAAGAACCAAGCATATTGATATATGATATCATTATATCAGAGAACACATTGAATCAAAGGAAATTGAACTTTTCTATGTTCCTACTGATGATAATGTCGCAGATCTTCTCATGAAGAACCTTGCACTTGTCAAATTTCAGAAATTCCATAACAGTCTTGGAATTCTCTTTAATTGATTCATCATAGACTGTGCAATATGTCTATAAACTATAATGCCATTTAAAGTCAGTAAAAATTATACTTCTTAGCTACAATTCTTAGCGAGGGGGAGTGTTGAAACTAGATTACCGCTTATGAGTTGTATCTAATCAGTAATGTGAGTCAACTAGATGCACTTGCTATATGATTGATGAACTGTCGATATATGCTATGTTGAAACTCACCCTCAAACACTAGATGCAGCCTCTACGCAGGTTCGTATAGATGTAGTCAATTATGCCATTCGCTATTAGTCTTATGATACATAGCTTGTACGCTGCCCTGCAGTACCTATGAACATTACCTATAGAATTACCATATGGACTCCATCTTCTAGGGTACATTATGCACATGTATATGCACTATGTTTAGCAGTACGACTCAAGTAGACTCATACATTGTTATAGGGTTTATTATATTCTGTAGTATAAATACTGTAGATATTTTGCTGTAACAATAACCAAGAATCCTACTATTTGTCTGGACACTTGTTCTGCTCTCAACAAGCACCCTCTACAACTCCTGTAACACCCTTACACTCTCAGGTGAGTATGCTGTCGACCTTGTGTTGACTGACTGCTGTTTTGACATGGAGAACCTTGAAATCCTAGGTTAATCCTGTAGTACAGAACTTAAATGGCATCAACTAAGATACCGGAAGCGCAGACTCGGACAGCCAAATTGTTGTAACTTGTCTCCCATAGGCGCGCGTTTTGAAACTGCTGTGGCGACGCAATGCTACCTTTGCGACATCAACACAACTTTCTTCCCCATCCAACACCAACAACTCTCTCGGGTACCGGTCACTCTTCATATTCAAAGTAGGATGATCGTGCCCCAGCATCGACCAACTAAATTCTTCCCCCCAGATGAATGGAAATCACCTTTTCCTGGCTGAGACCTCATAAAGTCGCTGCCCCACTGTCAGAGTAACCAAAGATGCCCCCCATCCGCGCGTATCATATCCCACCGATCCCGCTTCTGCGACCTATGCATCTCATCCAGTCAGCGTCGAACAACTCAATACTCTTGGATGGAAGATATTTTCTGGTGGTAGCCACGATGATATTGAACACCCCGGTCAAAAGTTGGCGCAGGAATTAGGATATCCCGGATATCCCGCTACGCAGGAAGGTTGTATCATTCGCTTCAACTTGGACATTGAAAAAATTGCAGCGACACTGGCTCCAGAGGTGATCGTAACTTTGATTCTCCGACAGCAAGTTGAAGATCACTCACTCACAAATCTAGATGGCTGCCTTACTGATGAAACTGGCGGCAGCAGAGAATAAGTTAGGAATACAAATATATTGACACTCACCGAGTCTGTATATTAACTCCTACGAGTGGTTCCTGTTATAACTTCAACGTCGGGTATGCGTTTACTGTGATAGGTGGTATATATATTACCGGGCGTCCAATAAATCCCTTCCGCGTGTCCGCCGACGGTGTTGTGAGCTGAGTGGCTTACCACAACGAAAGTTAGACAAATAGGCGCCCAATGTTAAATTTAGCGCCAGTTCTTCTTTCCTTTATTAACACTGTGTTCTCTAAATCGTCTTAACCTGGGTCTTGTGACTACCCTTTCCCATGATGCCCAACAAAACAATCGACATTTTCCTCGTAACGAAGGGAGAATCTCATGTTTTAAGCATGCCCTACACGCCGGATACTGGGGTCTACGATTTCATGGAATCATTGAAAAAGAAACTGGAGGAAAGAGGTTTCAACTTCTCCAGACTCCAGCTGTACACACCCAGTCCGGAGATGGTCGCCGCTTTCAACACCTCACGGCCTCTTCCAAAGGCATTATCAGTTGTACCCCTAATTGCGAAGATTGTCTCTTGCTTGCCAAATGCTGAGCTCGTTTCGCGGCCCTGCTTCTATGCGGAACTCTATCTCACCACGCCACTATCCCCGGTATCTTCTGTACATTCTCGGAGCAGTCAACGACTCAACAAAGAGGATCGGGAAAATAATGAAATCTTTGAAAGCGATCATTGTCCCAAGGCTGTTGAGGACCTGATGAAAGAGGCGCTTCAGACTCGAACGATCACTCAAAAAGTACTATTTTTCTCAAATTTTCGTTCAAGAAGCTTACAAGGTACGGTGTATGGTGCGCGTCCTTAGGATTACTATGCCATTGAGGCTGTCTGGCCGGGATTAAGCCCATACTTCAACGTCGACTCCAATACCGATGTGGTTGATTCCTCGTTCTCTGACGCAGTCGCGAAACATTTTGTGCACTTGATGCAGAGCGGTATTGATCAAGCAAGATTACTTTATTAAGACGCAAAAGCCGGCGCAAAGGGAACTGTAATGGTCACTGAGTTCTTTGGTGACCTCGCAAAAGCGTTCCGGGCGCGAACGCACGAGGATGTAGATGACGAACTACACTTGCAATAGGTGCTTACCGTCGACTGGAGCTCTTTATACATATTATCATTTCACAGCCGTTTTTCGACAAAGCGATGACCACATGATCTCCCGGTGTATGTAAGTGCCCTCGACAAACAGGCGAAGTTGCGGCCACGATCGGACTGTTGTCTCTGGAAAGGCTTTGTCCCACTCTGGTTATGCAAAATCTTTTCTCCGGATGTCAGTGATTGGGAAAGTTGCTTATGGAGGGCGCATATTTGGTCAGTACGTTTGCCAGCGAGACTGGCACTTCCATCATTCTCCCGTTGTTACACGTGAATGAAGACTACAAAGCCAAAGTCGCGTACATGTGGAAGGAGCAGACGAGGGTATGTGCCTTGGCTTCTACATGACCTCTCATATAAACTTCTTGCAGGTTTATTACAAGTTCAACATCTATGATCTGTCTGGATATAGCCGCGATGCGCCCATCTTCCTCTCGATCTTATACAACTTCTCGGACAGGAATGTCTCTTTTGACCCGGAGTACGCGCAAACAATCATCAAAGCAGCAAAAGCGAAACAAGCTCTCAACTCAAAGAGAGGAGATAAAAGACTACATGAAGAGAATGATGCGGGAGATAGGAGTCGGAAACGGAAGAAGAAGGATGGAGAGGGACAGCTGGACAATGGGAGGGCAGCCACAAGCGAAGCTGGGAAGTCCAGTCTTATACGACTGGGCAAGGTACGTTCTCTACATCTCCGCTCTGCCACAAACTGATGATTCCGTAGTTGGTCTATCGAAAAGGCAATATCGTTACCAAAGAGGTTCAAGGACTTGACTTACAGTTATTGAAGGGATTTATCACGACAAACCCGACAACATTATACATCCCATCGATATCTGCTACAAAGATGGGGTTTTCGCCAATGTTCTCCTCCGGCGCTCATCGTTTTGGCCGACGCCTGCAATGCTATTCAGAACCATTCCTTTTACGACAAAGTTAACGAACTCGACGAAGCTTTCCTCAGTCATATGCTACCGATAAGTCAGGGTTTGGCCCGTGGCCTAAACTTCCTACACACAACATTATCGGTAGCCCATCGAGACATAAAGCCCCGTAACCTTCTTTTGGTCCCTGGCTCTTTTACTCTTGTCATAACCGACTTTGACGTTGCTGTCAAGAATCAAGTCCAAGTACGTGGCATGGTTGGTACTATTGGCTATATGGCACCTGTTTTGTATTCCTGCTTTGCATGTTTTCCTTATGAGCTAAGCAATTCTATAGAGGTCGAAAGTAAAGGTCCATACAATCCTTTCCTAGCGGACCGTTTCAGTTGCGGAAAGGTATTCGAATATATCTGGCTGTATTCCGTCTTCTTTCCGTCAAGACTGCATCCGACTGGCCTCAGACAGTTGAAAGACTTTTCGCAGCTGCTGCAGGATAACAATCCTCTGGCGCGCCCGGAACTGTCAGAGTGGCTGCCAAAGGAGTCTCGAGAAGTACGATCACTCGATTTACCGCAAGCGGTGTCACCTACTAGCACCAGTAACACCGGTTACCAGACCATACTGCAGGAACTTCAAGCTAGGCCTTGATCAGATTATAAAGCGCTTTTCGCCCTGCTTATCTGCCGGGTGACTCGTCGCTTTGTCAGTACTTCCTGACCATATTCTTTCTTTCTCGGGCGGCTCGCTGCTTTGCTTGATGACTAACACAATTGCTCTTGCTCAACAAAAGACTTTTGCTGCTGTACCAAGCTTGATGAGGTGGACAACATACAAGCTCCAATATTTTGCTCTCCGTCTCGGAAATTTTTGAAAGCTCCGCCCTTCCGCTTTCATAACGTTGGCAAGATCGTCCACGAATCGCACTAGAAGAGCTCGTCGTCGGTTAAAATTTCGAATTTTTGTTATTTCCTTGTATTCAGTATGTAATGGCTGTGCTACAAATATTAACAAAGGGGCTCGAGGATGAGGCGTGGGTCGTAGCATAATGTTGCAGGAAGTTAAGCTGGGACAAGTTTGTATGCCAAGCGGTTGCAACATGGATCCTTGAATTTCGAGAGCGACGCCCTGGTCTCCTTGAGGATAGTGTCTTCCGTTCTGCTATGAGCTGTACATCTCTTCTTGTACAGATGGTATCAGGAGTTGTAGCTATGAAAATACGGAGAATCGGATAAGCGCATTAGCCGCTTTTCGGAGCTCATATCCACTTGCATTACTCTAAGGCTACCAGCTGTATTATGCCACTGGTTTTCGTATCCGTGTAGAACGGAGGTTGAATATTGAATGTTGAACGTTGAGGGTGCCTTGGTCTGCAAGGCCCTTCTGGTACACCTGACATATTTTAATTGCCCTGACTTGAGCGAGGACGATCAAGGCAAGCAGGCATAGTTTGTATTGCTCTTCGCCATCGAGGCTTGTATGCGACGAGACTGTTACGGATACGGAGATACTTTTGTTCCATTACCAGGAGTACCAGCGTCGTAAGAATGGCCATGTGTTAGACGTTAATTTGCAGTGTCCAAGTCGACAGTACGCCTTTGTTCGAATTCGGGCTTAATTATCTTTGCCGCCCTTTCCGCGGGTCTTCGACGATCCATCGTGTTGGGAGTTATGCTGTTGTCGTTGATGAGCAAGCTTGAAATACTTTATCGACTCCGAGTTAGGACGCCAGCACAGGTTTAGGACGTAACTACCACAACTCAGGCATTTGAAGCCTTAAACCGTGTACAACAAGAGCTGAAGAATTGGAATGGCCCTTCATTGACATTGGGCGTGCTGCTTCTGCTGCGCGCGCAGTATACTAAGAGCACTAGCGGATCCGTACCACCGGGAAAAGGAAAAGAAAGAAAGTCCGATACATTCGGTGGCCCTACTATATGATATCACGTTGTTTCAGTGTTCTAGATGGAATACTGAACGAAACTGCGGGTGGAGCTGTACAGCACAATAAAAATACATCTGAGGAGCGCATTAGGTTCTGGGAGGAGTTGCTACGTTGCTACAACATAGTGAAGGTTTGCATGACTGGACATAACGGACAGATCCCCGAGTTTCACACGGATAATAGTCAGTCCGCGTCTTCGGCTCGGAACGGATAATTTATTTTGAAGCTTGTGATGAGTCATCTATGCTTCGTAATAGGATTTGTGATAGTCCGAGAAACCGAGATGGAGAAATCAATCACATAGGCGGCTTCGCAGTTGATTACTCCCACCACGTCGACGCTGCTGGCCATGGCTAGTACTACGAAAGTCAGTGCTACCGGTTCCAAGTCGAAGTCGCCAACTGCGCCTTCAACTCGCCTCGAGTCCGCGAAACAAGGCTTCCTATCGTTTTACACAACGCTTACATCCTTTTCAATCGAAGACCTTTTTTCCCGGAAACCGCCGCCTGGTCCTCCACGTACGATATTTGTTAACGAAGATTTACCAGAAAGTTATTATGATTCACGGCCACCGTCACTGTTCAAGCGAATTACTGGAAGCGCAAACCGGCCAAAGAAGGTGAAAAAGGAATACGTATACTTGAGCAACCAGGTTATTTCGAGCAAGTATACGATCATCACCTTTGTACCCAGGAATCTGTTAGAACAGTTTCGGAGAGTTGCCAACATGTAAAGTCACTTCATTTGATACCGATACTGATATGTACTAATGAATTCTCTCTAGATACTTTCTCGGAATCGCAATCCTTCAGTTCTTTCCTGAATTCGCCACCATTTCGCCGGGTGTTGTCATCCTCCCGCTGATCATTATCATTGCACTCACGGCACTAAAAGACGCGTATGAAGACTTCAGAAGACATCAGGCTGACAAGCGCGTTAATCAGAGCGTCTGTCAAGTGTTGGGTGGAGTAAATAATGCCAATCGCACACGAGGAAAGAGCCGGACGTTTGTTAGAGGCTTGCCCTTACCAGGCAAGAAACCAAAACTACCGGCCGCAGACCCAGACGATCTTTGGATTCCTACCCTCTGGGAAGATTTACGCGTAGGCGATTTCGTCCGTATATCCGACGACCAACCCATTCCCGCCGATATCCTCATCTGCTCGACCTCCGATCCTGATAATGTCGCCTACGTCGAAACGAAGAATCTAGATGGAGAGACGAATTTGAAGAGTAGGAATGCAGTGGTAGGGCTCAATCATCTGAAGAGTGCAGCGGATTGTGCGAGTGGAAAGGGTGCACAGTTTCGAGTTGAATGCGATCGCCCAGAGACCAACATGTATCGCATTAATGGAATGGTGCAGATGGCTCAAGGAGAGAAGCACCCAGTGGATTTGCAAACTGTTTTGCTTCGAGGAACGGTCCTCCGGAACACATCATGGGTCATCGGCGTCGTCTTGTTCACAGGCCAGGATACCAAGATTGTCATGAATGCTGGTGGCACTCCGAGTAAGCGGAGTAGGGTTGAGAGGCAGATGAATCCACAGGTGTACGTGTATTCCTTCCTCTTTCTCTACTACTTATGCTTATCCTTCGCAGACTCATAAATCTCGCACTGATCGCCCTCCTTGCGGTCGTATGCGCAGTCGTAGATTCGATCCTCGAAAAACGTTACGCTCCACTTGACGCACCGTGGTTATTCGACGATAATCAGAAGGGGGATAATCCAAGCGCAAACGGGGGAGTTACCTGGGCGTTTGCATTGTTGACGTACGTTTTTTTCTTCTTCCCTCATACCTACTCATTTATAATTTCTTCGTAACAGCTTCCAAGATCTCGTCCCTATTTCCCTCTACCTCTCGCTCGAAATTGTTCGTACTATCCAGTCCATTTGGATATACTTCGATAAGGATATCGCGTATGACAAACCTAGCAGTATACCGGGTCAGCCTGATCCACCTGCACAAGCAACTCAAGCGCGCAGCTGGAATCTTTCGGACGACTTAGGCCAGATCGAGTACATTTTTTCAGACAAGACTGGAACTTTGACGCAGGTAACGTTTTTTTCCCTTGCTTTTCTTGAAGAAAGGTTTTTTTTACACTCGTTTTATTATAGAACTCGATGGTTTTCAGACAATGTTCCATCGGAGGCAAAGCCTATCGCGGAGATCCCGAGGTTCTCACCGACTCTGACGAGGAAGATTCTTCATTCGAACTCGAAAAAGCACCCCATGTTACTGCTGCTCCCGCTCGCCCTTCTGGTTCCACGGACATTACACCTTCATCTGACGATACCCCAGCGCGCACCATGAAAGTGAAATCCAAAACGCCCAAGCAGAAACCGAGGAACAAGAACCAATTTAGAGATGCGGTCCTTAGCGAAGATATCGCGCTTGCTTCCTCCGATGACGGCAACGGTGCTACCGGTCCCTCACCAACCCTCGCGCGCTCCCTCAACGGCTTCTTCACCGTCCTTGCGCTGTGTCATACTGCGCTGGCGTCGCCTGTTCCCAATCTCCATTCCAAACCTTCTCCCCTCACCGGCGACCACTCCGATGAGCAGGAGCATGAGGACTTGGAAGCAGGAAGAGGCGAGAACGAACACGATGCGTATGGGTATAACGTTCGTGATGGGGAAACAGGGGAGGAGCGAGAGTTCGAGTATAAAGCTCAGTCTCCCGATGAAGCAGCGCTTGTACAAGCTGCTGCGGATGTTGGATATGTGTTTATGGGGAGGAAGAAGGAACGCGCGCGGAGGAGTGGGAATGAGGGCGAAGATAGAAATGAAGTGTTTGCAGAGGTGTTGGAGCTGAGAACACCGAGTTGCGCACCGGGGAGGGTGGAGAGATACGAGTTACTGCATATACTGGAGTTTTCGAGTGCGAGGAAGAGGATGAGTATCATTGTTAGGAAGTTGGCGGGGGGGACAGGGGATTCGCGTCCTCGTCCTAGTTCTGACTTTTCTATCGATTCTTCGCATGGCGGAGGGGAAGAAGAGGAAGATCCGAGTATAGGAAAGATCTTCCTTCTCTCGAAGGGTGCTGATAACGTTATTTTTGAGAGACTTTTCAAAGGGGTGGAAATGAGCCGGAGAGAATGAGAGCGGAGACGGAGAGGCATTTGGAGGAGTTTGCCAATGAGGGATTGAGGACGCTGACGTTGGGATATCGGGTCATTTCAGGTGGGCGTTTCGAGGCTTTTTTACTGTTCCTCCTATTCGCTATGCATTTGACCCGTTTTCAATCTTCTTCTTTTCCTTTGCGTTTTTTTTTCCTTTCTGACCTATGCTCGTCCTTCTCACAGAGGAAGAATACACAACCTGGTCACATGCATACCACAACGCCTCTCTCACCCTCGACCTTTCCTCAAACTCTGACACTCTCCCAGACAACCTCCCAGTAAACGCCGAACCCATATCTCGTGAATCACGAATCGAGGAAGTATGTAACCAAATCGAAAAGGACCTTCGACTCCTTGGGGCGACTGCTATTGAGGATAGGTTACAGGATGGTGTTCCTGAGGCGATAAGGGATCTGAAAAGGGCGGGGATTAAGATCTGGGTTGCGACAGGGGATAAGCTGGAGACTGCGATAGGCAAGTACAGCGCTCAGGTTCTTTCATCATACTAAGATACTGATTCAATTTTCAGCCATTGGACGCAGCACGAACCTTATAGGCGGTGACTCAAATATCATCATTGTCCGCGGGGGAACAAAACCGGTCGATGAACAGTTGAATAACGCACTGAGGAGGTTCTTCCCCGAGTACGAAGGAACCGACGGTTTCCAGAACACCGACTCAAAGTATTCGCTATTTCGTTCGTCTTCTAGAACTCCTTCGCGTCCATCATCAAGGCCAACGACGCCGTCGAGGATATATCCTCTTGCACGTGTGGATACGAATGTTTCATCGATTGTTGGAGGCGATAATGGGGATCGGCCTGGTGGGTTCGTGCTTGTTGTTGATGGGGCTGCTTTGACGGATGTACGTTGTCTCTTCCCTGACTTCGTCTCACTCTTACCCTTACTGATTCTTCCTCCTCCCAAACGTACAGATATTTGCCTCCTCCATTTCTTCCCCCTCCTTCTCAAACTTGGTACCCTCTGCGAGGGCGTCATCTGCTGCCGTGTCTCCCCGCTTCAAAAAGCCCTAGTCGTAAGGCTTGTCAAGGACAACTTACACGCGATGACGCTTGCTATTGGCGATGGTGCAAACGATGTTAGTATGATTCAAGCGGCAGATGTGGGTGTCGGAATTTCAGGAGAAGAGGGCTTGCAAGCTGTCAATTCGAGTGATTATGCGATTGCGCAGTTCCGGTTTTTGAAGAAACTGTTGCTTGTACATGGACATTGGTCGTATTCGAGGATCGGGATCATGTCGGTTTCTTTCCTATCCTAATGGTTTTGGAACTAAATCTTCTCTCTTCAACTCTGTAGGATCTTAAACTTTTGGTACAAGAATGTCGTGATCACCGGGATACTATGGTGGTTCCAGATATACTGTGCATGGAGTGCTACTTAGTGCGTATCCTTTGGTTTGATTTCATAAGATTTACTGACGGGAAATCACAACTATCGCAGCGCAACGGATTATACATACGTCTTATTCTGGAACTCGCTCTGGACTGTCGCCCCGGTTGTTGGATTTGGGTTATTTGATAGGGTACTCGGTATGTTCACTCACTTTTTCTTCAATATACTGGCGAGTTGCTGACGCGCATCTTACTCTTACAGACTATGAAATCCTTATGGACTTGCCTGAGCTCTATCACTTCGGCCGCGAAAGATACTGGTTCCGGTGGCGGGATTTCTGCTTGTATATGCTGGATGCGTTGTATCAGGTGCGACGCATTAAAAAAAAACAAAAATTACAGTCTTTCTGATGTTTCTCCTTCCTCGTTTCGCCCAGTCCGCAATTGTCTACTTTTTCGTTATGTTCACATATAACAGTACTTCTGCTCGCAAGGACGGATATAGCGTAGATCTATACGAGTGGTCTACCGTTATGGCAGTTTCTGGTGTCCTCATTGCAGACATATTCACAGGAATGTGTGCATCGGCATGGACGTGGTGGCTCGTGTTCTTCGTGTTTATTGGTATCCTCGTAGTTTGGGCGTTCACTGTGAGTGTTGACCAATTCTGGATCTCGAACATTTGCTCATGCCCTCCCAGTTCATTTACTCTGCGCTCTCCCCCGCCTTTGAATTCACAAACCTCTACGGTTTCTACTACTTCCTCGGCGCATCTCCCTACTTTTGGTTCTGCCTAATAATCACCTTTTTCCTCGCTCTCACACCTCGATACCTCGCTAAAGCATTCAAGGCAAGCTTCATGCCTAACGATATAGATATCGTTCGTTGGATCAAGAAGGATAATCCATACTTTGATTTCAAGAATTACGAGTTTGATCAGCTGTCTAACGGAGGTGCTGGGATCGGGTTGACAGAATTGAAACAACGTCGACGAACATCTCGTCATTCAGTAGCCTCCCATTCCCGCCGTTCTTCCAGAATCAGCACTGCTTCCCTCGATCCCCTCGACCCTTTTGGCCAACCCCGCCCATCCATGGATTTCCGCTCACCCAGTCGAACAGACATGTCCACCGGCCTTGTTTCTGTCGACCGTGGATTCGATTTTGCGGCCGAGGACGACGGTGTAGCTATTAGGCGTATACAGACGAATTTATCGGAGAGGTTTAGTAGTCGGAATAATCTGCCTATACCTGAGGAGAAGGAGGAAGTGGAAAAAGGTAAACGATCGAGGTTCCGGTCGTTGAAGCGAGGGTTTACGAAGAAGAAACAGTAAAGATGGTAATGAGCTGGGTTATGGTTGGTTTTATTATGCCTCGACGAAAAAGACGACATGGACGACCGTTCTATCTATTTATTCATTTTTTTTCCTGCGACCCCTACTGATATACTCGCGTGGCTTCCGGGATTTGCATGATCTAATTATTATCCACTATCTCTATCCACATCGCTATCTGCATGTCGACTTGTTCTGTTTTTTTACATAGTGTATCGTTTTCAGCTGTATCCATCCAGTCCGCAGGCTCCCTCCTCACCACTAGCTACATACGTTCCCCTTACACTCCTTGGCTTGCTATTGTTTTAATCCCTTTAATCTCCCGAGAGCCTGAGTCAAAGCGCATGATGTTATTATTCCACTCTGGACCGGACAGCTGATTACGTCGAGAAGTTAGTAAGAAGTTAGTAAGAAGTTAGTAAGTAGTAAGCATTCCGGTCATAAGACACGCACCCCGAACGACCTACTATAAAATCGGCCCCAACAATTCAGCAAGAAAGAATTAGAACATAATGACTGCAGCCAAAGAGATCGTCCTTGCCAATTCACCAGAAGGATTACCCAATCCCAAGCTTGGGGAATCCAGCTCAACTTTTTCACTGCAAACCATTGATCTCCCGGACATAAAGGATGGCCAGTTGTTGGTACGCTCAAACGTCGACCTTTGATCAAAATCAATCGACTTATTATTCCTTTGAAGATTGTCCCCATTTTCTTCAGCAATGATCCTGGCAAGTTGTGAACAACCTGACAATCGCATGAACCCTAACTTCGCGATATTGAGCAGTTCAGCGCCAGTTTTTAAATCCAAACCAGGAGACAACCAATGCTTTCACAGCTCCCATGCAGGTTGGAGACCGTATGAAGGCGTACGGCATAGCAAAGGTATCACAGTCCAAGGATGCGTCGGTGGCGGAAGGAGATCTGGTAGCGGCTTGGTTGGGTTGGGTCGAAAAAGCCGTCGTTGATGCCAAATCCGTTCGCGTTCTTCCCAAGATACCAGGACTGAGTCCTACCTCTCACCTTGGTTTGCTAGGTGAATAGATTTTCAAAGAATGACCAAATCGATCTACTGAGCTTGATACAGGATTTCCCAGTTTGACTGCCTACGCCGCCCTAAAAGGTGTCCTGGAGCTTAAGGAAGGCCAAACCATCATTATATCAGGCGCGACTGGGTATGTTGTTAACAAATGGAGACGAACAAACCTGCTACTCCAATACTGATGGTTTTTGTCCAGCGCCGTTGGAAATATCGCTGTCCAGCTTGCAAAACACGTCTTCAAAGCGAAAGTTATCGCTATTGCTGGTTCGACCGAAAAGTGCAAATGGCTTCTAGGTGTTGGTGCAGATGTTGCTGTGTAACTTCACTCCATTGATTTCCGTGCGATTGCTGACACGATAACAGGAACTACAAGGATAGCTCCTTCGAAAAAGCTCTAGCTGGATCCGGATCCATCGATTGCTTCTTGGACCTTGTGGGGGGAAACATCCTAGATGCTTGCATTCCTTTCATCAAGCCGCAGGGGCAAATAGCTGCGGCGGGAGCCACCAGCAGTTACAATGACGCTTCTCAGAGCGTTATCAAGAACTGGTGGCTAGTAATAACTAATAGTTTGACAATAAAAGGTGAGGAATATATTCATTGACAAGTCTTGACGTATCTCATGGTATGATTAAGGATTTTCAATTAGCAGCTATATGAATTTAATGGAGGAAACCATGGAGGTCGTCGGAGGAGCGTTGAAAGATGGAAAGCTTAAGAGTGAAGAAACAATTCTTCGATGTTCTTTCGAAGAGTTGCCTATAACCTGGATGGAACTTTTTAGCGGCGATAACAAGCGCACAGGAAAGTTGATTTCGCAGGTAGCAGACCTTTGACTTGTCTATGAAGTGTGCATACTGCGCTAGTGCGCATCTATGCACCTCTTGAAGAAGGTGGGGCATGGGGGTAACGGGCAAGCCACAGTACGGCTAAAAATTTAACGCGGTTACGTCTTCCTTGAAATTATCATATGAATCTGCGATACTAGTTACTGACCGTCTTGGATGTTGAAGACGGCTGAGCTGTTTATCGTAATGAAAAGATAAATAAATAAATAATCAAGCAATAATCGTTACAAGCACAGATATAAAAACTGGTATAAAAGGGGCTCAACATGCGACTAGAACAAAGTGGATTCTAAAAGATAAAATCAGTCTACGATTGGCCACGAGTGTCAAAATGAAGACTTACGGTCTTGTGCATGGAGGTCGTAGGGTATAACTCGTGATTTCCTCATTACTTTGTGGAGCGTTGGATCGCAAGCTCTTCGCCGCCGCTTAACGACTCGGCCATCGATTAGACCCCCCGTGGCGAGCAGCCCTTCTCCTTGAGCTCCTCCAGCCCGCCTTCCGACTGACCCCTATTCATGCCTTGCCGATAATCCTCTTCGTCATCTGAACGCTTTTCTTCGATACCGAAACGACCTTGTTCACAGTCTTTCGAGAAGAGCTTTTGGACACGGGAATTATATGCGCTGTCATCCTGGATGTGGGTGCGACAATGTTGTGTTGCAAGGATTGGGAGACTATATGCGAGGACGTCGAAAGTCGACGAGCGATAGGCCTCATCGGGTGGGCGAGAGTATGGGAATGGGGGACAGTGAAGGTAGGGTGGAAGAAAGAGATACTGGCTCGACGATATTTAGGTCTGTCGTCTACTTGGAGGTCAGGATCAATGTGCAGTCAGGAAGATATAATGTAACTCACCCTTGGCGTCTTTGGTGGATATATCGGATGTTGCAGTCTCGTCTACTAACGTAGAGGTAGTGGATTCGATACTGGTGTTCGAACTGACTGAGCTTACTGAATCACGACGAGGTCGGTCTGTGCCAGAGGAAGCGCGGATAGGCTTTCTAAGAGGCATGGGCGGCGCAGCATCAGGATGGACTGCGATTACAATGGTCGAGAAGAGACTCTGCAGATAAAGATATGAGCGATTATGATAAGGATAGAAGAATAAATGGATAAACTTACTACAATGAACGCAGCGTTCGCGTAAATGCAGCACCATACACGAGCGAAGAAAGTAATCGAAGAAGACATTTGTTGTGGTGTTGGTAAAAGAACAAGTATTGTGGAGAGTTTATCGTTTCTTGCGGGGTTTATATAGGCGAACCATCTGAAACGGGGGCTAATAAAGGAGGTAAAGGAGGTATGGATTTGCGTCCGTCCGGTCCTTCCACCCCTTTTTCGGAAACATGTAAAAGTATACTTTCAAGTACGAGATGAATGTAGAACTTTATTTCAGATTTGAACGACGTTGAATTCTTCTTCAAGAGGTGCATAGATGCGCATCAGTGCAGGGCGTGAAGCCGTATTGATGGAGGAAGAAAATTCTAGCATTGACCTTCCGTGCTCAAGGCGCTTAGCGACGAATCCGTTTGATTTTATGGATATGATTTTGTTGCATGGCAAGACCGACTTTCTGAAGAGAGGGTTTCGGATTATTCCAAGGCTGAGGTGAGCTGTCCGGATAGCGGCACGACGCAGGCGTCGAGGGCTTTGTGAGTGGTTTTTGCTTGGCCGTCGATGGCTCGGAATGTGATCATTCTCTCAAATACTATTCCTTCGTCTCTAAGTCAACAACCTTCTACGCGACAGTGTCCTATGGTTCTCGCTCTGTTTTAACAACGGTCCGTTCGTGCTCCGATTTTTGACAGCGTGATCGTGGCTCTTGCTCACCGCACCTTCCCACCCTGACTCTGCGATGTATTAGGTGATGCTGTGAAATGAAGATTAATGGTGGGCCCATCTTTACAAGAATGAGACGCACCTGGATTGTACCGTTATAGCAAGGCTTAGTTTGCCTTTCAATAACCCCCTGCGCACGAAGCATATCTATGGATTTTTATCAGCGGAAAAGATCAAGCAGAAACTCGTGAGAGGACAAACCTTGAGGTCTGTATTTGAACGTAAACGAGACATAAGGATCTCTGTCCATCCTTCGTGCATCCACCATGTCGACAGTGGGCAGTGGAGACTGGTACTCTTCCCCAAATCTTATGGAATGCGAGATTAGCAGAGAATTTTTATGACGACTAAAAGGATGGTGTTACTTGACATGATGTCTTCCTCCCATCTTCGATCGTTCATGAACTACCTGTGGCTCCGGCAGGCGGTATTGGTGTTCGTGTACAAGTGTTTGGCGAGCAACACGTTTGACTTGTAATCGCCACAGATCGAGGGTAATCGTACCAAACTTGCTGTGGTCAACGGTGCTTAGATATTCGTCGTCGTCTTGGAAAAAAGAGTACATCAGGAATTGGGCGTGAAATTATCCATTGAGGAAGGAAAGCTTACCAGTTACTTGAACGACTGAAAAAAGGAAATCTCGGCGAGTATATTCAGAGGTTCTGGTGTATGAGACGCGAACAGTATCTGCTTTATCAGGAAATTCGAATGCGTCGAGCATAATATGGCGGTTGCATTCTATGCCGTCGATTGACACTACAGCTTCGAGAGCAATGTCTCTTACTGCATTATGCCATAGCACAGAGAATTTCTAGGAACAGGTGGGTATTGTGGCGAGCGCCATGGAGATTATATGTACCTTTCCTGCTTCAGAAGACACCCATCCGACAGCACTCGTCGTGATCCTGTTATGATATGCCACGGTGCTGTGAGTTTCCAATCTCGCGCCGTCTACAACGAGCCAGGCGGAATAAGGTCCAATTTGTAGCATGATGTAGGGGAGTTGTGTGGAATAAAGAGATAAAGCAGGGTAGGGGTACTAGAAGTTCAGATATGGATCCCTAGGAAAGTTGTCGAATTTAAGCAGGAAAAATCGCCACACTTAACCTGTGTACGCACCTCTATACGCAAGCATTCAAATAATTCATGGCAATTAATTAGATCTCAAATAAGAAAAAAAATTCGGACATATCCTTGAGCGGTAAGGCGGCTGCACAAAGCAGCACAAAGCAACTTATCACGGGGCGTAGTGTGATTAAAAGATGTGATATAGCTGGACCCACATCATCTCACACTTGATCGTATAACATATTGTGAAAGGTCGCGGGGTATGTATGTGAGTATTCCTTTGGGCAGCGCAATTCCTGCTAGGGATAGTTGGCGTATTGCTTGTAAGAGAAAGGATTTCTCTTCGGCATACGGTCCGTGATTTGAAGCGTGGAGTCACAGTCATGTGGCAATGTTACATTCACAGATTCACACGCCGGAAATTTCCTTTTTCTTTCCTTTTTCTTTTTGTCTTCTTGCTTTCTTCAAGGCAGCTCATGGAAATTGGTGACAAGCCGAACTGGACTGATGATCCCCGAGCATATGGCTTGCGAGACGGACTGACTCCTTCCGCCGAAGACATGGACTTTCCTTCTCTCGATGGTGTCCAAAATGTACCTCAGGACGACATTGGTGATAGCGATATCGCTGCTCTCATATCAGACGAATTGGACGAGTCTTTCTGGTCTCGTATTAATGGCTCGAAAGATCAACGCGAGGAAACGACAGATAGCAAATCGGGAGCTTTAACCTTTCCTCTATCCCCACCTAATGCTCCAGTAGCTCTTGATCCCTCCGACATTCCGACGTCTCCCGCACCGAGCACTGGTGATGAGGATGAATTCCCTGACCCGTCTC
Organism: Rhodocollybia butyracea; assembly: GCA_015501585.1. Taxonomy (NCBI): domain Eukaryota; kingdom Fungi; phylum Basidiomycota; class Agaricomycetes; order Agaricales; family Omphalotaceae; genus Rhodocollybia; species Rhodocollybia butyracea. Next base: position 111,365 of record JADNRY010000098.1, on the reverse strand, counting down.
AGCTGCTCACACAGCTAACGCGTGCCATGAAACCTACGCCCTCAAAGGCAAAGGTACATCACGACGATAATGACAGTGATGACGACGGTTCATCGAGAGAGACTGGATTAGAGGACTCGCCTGTACATTGATCTGCTCTTTCGAATGAGTTCACGAGGCTGATTTTCTCTTAGCGCGTCATTTCGGAAAAATCTCAAGGAAAACGACGAGCGACCTCGTGTGCGTTAGCTGGGCCTGGACCGAGCACTCAACCGAACTTGAAGCGTAAATTCGAGATTTTATCCTCTCAGCCGTCTCCGCGGCCGACGCAGCGGTTCAAGTCGAACGACTCCTCTCGTCTAAATAGTCAAGCTACTTTGAACGTTCCTTCTTCATCGCCGTTGGATCAACTCAAATATCACTTTCACGATTCGTTCCTGTATTTGGACGGGAGCGTAATAGTTCGGATAGGAATGACGCAGTTTAAGCTACACCGAACGGTAAGTTTCAAATGTCCTATTGTTCTTCTTTGATTAATGTTGTCGTAGTTATTGGCAGAACATGGAGTATGGTTCAAGGAGCGCTTCGAGGAGGATCCGGATGACATGGTTCGAGAGCTTCCGGTATATATTCTAGATGGAGTAGTCGAGGAGCCCGATTTCGTCAATCTATTGACTGCGGTTAAAGAGGCTATGTGCGTTTATTCTCTTGTTTTCGTGATCCTACCTGCCTTACTGATGATGCTTTCACACAGAACTTACCTCGAGAGACCACCGACATTTGTTGTCCTCGTTTCGATCCTCCGGGCTGCTCATAAGCTTCAGTTTGCTCGTTTCAAGAACTGGGTGATAGGTCTTCTGGAAAAGATGTGGCCAGCAGAACTAGAACCTTTGTCGCAAAGCTCCTGCACGACGCGTTTGTCCACGCGTCTATCTCCCGATGAAGCAACGTCTGTCGTGTCCGTCGCTCGTGAATGTGGTCTCGGAGGTGTTCTAAAGCGAGCGCTATATGAGCTCGTACGAACTGATTGTTTCGGACAGAAGAGCACGTCGTCGGCATCTGCAAGCACTAGTTCTAGTTTCCCAGACGCTACGCTCTCACCTAGCGATTACCACGTTCTTGTACAAGCCCGCGAAAGACTTGTCTCTTCGTGGATTTCAGTTGCCGCCGCTTCTTTTCCTCCCTGTTCGGACGCTATAACTGCTCCTTGCGTAGCGCGCGGTCCGGTCCCAGATACCACCTTCTTTAGATTGCTGCATGAAAATCCTTCCTCTCATTTGTCCAACGACAATGACGCTAAGATGGAGGTCTCTAGATCCTTGTTCGAAACGTATACAAACGATCCACTTGGTGGAGTGGAGAAACTTGCACTGCTGTATTGGGAAGGTGGTCCAGAGGGGACAGGGCTAGGTTATTGTACTCCATGTGCTCAAGTTCGGAAGGAATTTTGGGTGAAACGCAGAGAGGAGTGGTGGGAGATTTTTGGGCAGGTTGTCGGTTGCTGAAATGTCTTGACAGAGATCCTGGTACGTTCGTGCTTGCTTGCGTTGCTGCTTCTATACTAGGTAACTTCTCCTTATAATTCGTTGGATGGTTTTTATACTGTACGATACAACTGACTGCTGTGGCTACATAATGTACCATATTTCAAGAATTAAACGTCGCACTCTCATTATTACAGTCCTCGAGATATAACAGCTCTTTTTTCTTTCTACGATGATTCGCTTTCATAGGGTAGGCGTACAGTTGCCTTCTAAGGCTAGCGCGGATGGTCTCGATATGTGATGATTGCTCTATATCTATCATTCTCTTGGTAGTGTGTGGTTCGTGTGTAGTTCTTTAATCTGAGCACTAACTTCCTGCCAGTTTATGTCGAAGTATCGAAACTTCGAAACTAGGTCGGACGCGTGTACTATGAGGTCACCTATGTATGTCGTCGAAAGAAAGAAGGGGCCGCGAGCCCTCGATATTCGAGCAGAACGCAAATATATTTAAGAAATATCGATCACTTCAAGAAATCCCCTCCAGTCTCCTTCAACAAAAGCTTATACTCAGGGTTGAACTAGATAGACAAAATGAATAATAGTGTTCTTCACAAACAGGACTGACATCGTTACCTTAACAGCAGGTTCCTTGATAGAATTCCATGTGTATTCGGCATCTTCGTCAGAGATGAGAGTTCTGGGAATACCGTTGGCGGCAGCAGCTTCGACCATAAGCTGGACGTGGCACAACTTATCGAGGGACGCAAAGAGATACACGGCTTCATCGACTGTGTCTCCCACTGGTAATCGTAATGTAGTTGAAATCGGCATGAGAAAACGAGATGAGATGACTTACGAGTCAATAGACCATGGTTTTGCAGGATGCATGCCTTATTTTTCGGTCCAAGCGCCTCAGCAATGTGCGCTCCTTCCTCATGCGAGAGAACCACCCCGCCAAAATTCTTGTAGACGCTTTGATTTTTGTAGAAAAGACAGGAGTCCTGAGTGAGCATTTCCACAGGCCGGCCAAAAACGGACCACGCTTTGCCGTGGACGGAGTGACAGTGAGCTACTGCCTTGACGTCGGGGCGCGCTTTGTGAATGGAAGAGTCTTAAGTGAACGATTAGAGTGGGAAAAAAATCCTGGGTTTAAATCGAAACGTACGGATATAGAACCCGGCTGCGTTAATTGGTGCTTGAGCTCCCTCGGAGGTAACATATCCATCTGGACCGACGAGGACTAGCATAGATTTCTGGCAGAATTTAGGAACGGTGTATGGGAGCCAGGCTCAGCGAGGATGACTTACGGTGATGATAGAGAAGTGCTCAGCAAAAGGGTTCATCCTATTGTTGTTGTATAAGCGGACATTCGAGAAATATACACATAATACGAACCAGTAGTGATCTGGTAGGACTGGATCTCGCACAGTGATATGGCCTGGAATGTACCCTCTTCTCAACAAACTTGAATATACACTATGATCCAATGGATCTTACCTGCGATTCCTTCTCCGTAACCCATCTTGCCCCAAAAACGAAGGGCAGCGGCCATATGACACTATAGATATGCCAAGGTATAACGACTCGGCATCTTGTATCGATCGACTCACTCACTTTGATATATTCTCGTTCCTCATAAGGATTTTCAAACTGCGGTATAGCTTGAAGGTCGATTGTGCCTACAAATCCAAAATGATTAGAGAAGTATCAGATAATTATTGGATAAGACTAACCTTCTTTATTGCCCCTCCATACCCGTCGCAATGGATCTTTATCCAAGACTTCAAGACGTTCCTGGACGCTACCGTTCAAACCGTTAGTTTTCGTCGTGCCGTTCATATTTGGCGTGTAGGAAAGTTGAGGGAAGGAAGGAAGGTGTTGTTTTACAATATATCACCTTCAAGTGAGGATCTGCTGACTGAAATTTTAACAACGCCGGGTAACTTGTGCTTCCTAATTCAAGGTTACTTGCGAGGAAAGTATTCCTGAAGCCATATGACCTTCCAGCTATACCATATCTAAAAAAAGCTCGGATCGTCGTCCGGTTTGAGGAAAGTGGTGTCGATGGAACGCTCCACTCGATTTCACTGAGCTCGGCATGCTGGTCAATCACCGCGGACAATCATAGCCTGGAGTTAGCCTGGGGAGCTTTAACATCCCCTGGACTGTGCTTTGTAAAGTTCCGATTACAGTCAGCGCAGGCAAGCAGTTACAGCGAATGTGTGCGTCGTCGTTACTAAGAGTTCCTTTTGTTCAGGTGGGACGTGGCGATGATAACATGTTTGAGTAGTGGGAGCAAGAAGCAGTGACAAGCACCAGGAATCGGAGATAGACCGGTCGAATATCGTGGCTAGATTATCATGTGGTTGTGTGGTTCTGTTTAAGACTTGAACGTTTGAACCTTGAAGCTTGAAGGCCGCGGTTTTTTTGAGGTCGAAACGTTGATTAGTTGGCTACCAGATTCCAGAAGGTTCGTGCACAACGTACGTCGTGACTCGTCGGATGTCGGGAGCACGTGCAGTTCTATTGCACACCTCCGAGTCGATCTCGTGATACTTCTTTGACCATTGGCTATTTCTGAATCTGAACTCCTTCGACTTATGTATTACAATGTTACATATGATTACAAGGGCCGGAAACCGCACGGCAAAGGATCGGAGTTTGAAAAACTCGAACACGAGGGTCCCTCGAACCCTGGCCACTAGGCTTTATATGTAAACGAGTGTTCTCTTCACAAAAGACAGCTAGCTAGGCTAGCTATTGGCTATTGGCTAGAACGAGCTCTCTTCAACTTCCCCGGCTGGCAGCAACTCATTCGCTCTGTCAACAAAGTTCAAGCAGTTCAAGGCTCGATCTGAAGCTGACATTCAACGTTGAAAATCAGCCCTGGTTATTCGGCGCCGTGATTCATTCGATCCTCATCCTAACGCAAGAGTAGCCCTATTACGCGCGCTGGGTTTGTGGTTTTTGTCCTCAAGAAGCGTCTGCCCTGTGTCTCATGACTCTTAGACCAAGTGGGTCTGTGACCTTTGGGAAGTTTTGCACATGCTGACTCGACCAGTTCACCAGGTCGACTATGACATTGAAATGAAACGCAGAGCGGCAGAAGAATACAAAGACTTTAGAGAAGTTTGAAGAGAAGCTGGACTTGTGAATAGATACTAGGTGTCATACACATCTTGAACTGTGCGTATCCTGTTACAGTTACCACGATGGCTAGATGTCCTGACAGCTGTATATTCTTGCGTGTAGGCTTCTGAGAGCCATGCTATATGTCATTGCCTCTGGCATGAAGGATATGAATAGCATGTCCGGGAATCCGTTCGCATATAGTCGGAGTACCCAAGTCAAATCGGATGTCAGTAACCTTTTCGACTTCGTCAGGCAATGTCAAAATGTATTCATTTACAGGAAGTGTGAGTCAAGTAAAATATCGAAATGGAATTCAACGTTTATGGTTCTACTTTGAGCTTAGTTTTACTTTTATCCAAGAGCGTTAAGATAAGCTCGACGAATCGGATGATTTTCAATCTCTTCCTTGGTGATAAATCCGTGGTTGGATATTGTTTCCTACGATTCTCCGTATGAGTATCTTAATTAACGTTAAGAGTACGCTTACCTTGAAGAACGCGGTTCCCGTTGTCGCTCTGTTATGCTCGTCGAAAATAACACGAAACTTTGCTCCCGCTGGTACGCGAACGAGCATCCCGGGACCAAAATGTATACGAATCCACTGATCCGTGCCGTCTAGTTTAGGTTGAGCCCAGGCAGAGGATACATGGACTGCGGGGTGTGCTCACCTTCAACGTCCATATAAGGGCTTCCGCTAGTTAGAGCGGTGATCGCATCCTTTGTTGAGCATATTCCGCTACGGTTTGAGTTCATATGCGGAGGTCGACATTAACATATCTGTGTTCCTTACCTGTCCGCTGATTCCACCACTTTCATCAACAGGACAAACATCTAGAATCGGGAGTGAGTGAGTTTATCACACTGGTGGAGAATCTATGGCCACCTCTGGAGTAATTGTCGCCGCATTTTTTTCAGGTTCCAGGTTGAACTGAACCATACAACCCTCCTGCGTAACGGGATATCCTATTTCGTGGGCCAATTTCCGACCTGCCTCTTCGATTTCATCACGACTACCATCAACAGGTGTTATCTTCCATCCGAGAGCATCGAGCGTCTCGACACTGGCCGGATGAGACGCATCGATGGCAGAAGTAGAATCAGTGGGGAGATAATATGCGCGAACACGGGACATCTTTGGGGAATGTCACATTGGGAAGGCGACTTTTAAGCTCCAGCCATGGATTCGTTCCGGCGTTCTGAGAATAGCACTTTCCCCTCTACTAGAAACGTGGAGTCAGGCGGTCAAGTCTTCGATTTGTGAAAGTGATTCAACAACCGGCTTTATTGCGCTTACCCTGTCATTCTGCGTCCATTTCAGTCCGGCTGAGCTTGAAACCGTCAATTAGGCTCGTCTGGAACGGAGAGTCCGGCGGACTAACGTAGATCGATAAGGCCAGTGAGTTTCGGTCCCTGATGAAGACCACTTCCTAGGCAAAATGTACTCATGATTAACTAGCTCAAAATCGGGCTGCATCATTCTCAAGTTATTTGAGCTGTAGATACCCTTTCGATGTTGTCAGGCAATGAAAAAATACACTAGAGAGTAAAAATATCGAGGTGGACCTTAATGCGTTTGTGTACGGTGATACTACTAGTACATTCAATTCAGTTTACAGTGAAGCATCCGGATATTCAAGCCTTTCCAAGGGCCTGAGCATTGAGATAAGCTCGACGAGCCGGATGGTTATCAATCTCATTCTTCACAAGCAATCCAATGTTGGATATTGTTTCCTATATATCCAACTCTCAGTAGGCTTGTACTCGTTAATCTCAAAAAAGGCTCACTTTGAAGAACATAAAACCTACTGCCCCTCTGTTCTGTTCGTTGAAAGGAACACGATACTTTGCTCCGGGTGGTACACCAACAAGCATCCCAGCAACAAGATGGATGCGAACCCAACCAGCGGTAGTGACGTCTATGAGGACAGACTCGGACCAGTTGAAGCATGCACGGGCCACAGATTGAACCGACCTTCAACATCGAAATAGGGGCTTCCGCCGGTAAGGGCAACAAACCCTCCATTCGCTACGCATATATGGCTACGGATTGAGTTAATCACAGAGATAAGCATGAATATTTTTGTTTGCCTTACCTATTGTTTATTTCCACTCCTTTCATCAATAAGGCAGTCATCTAGAATTGGGAGTGGGTAATTTTAGGTTTCCTCTCGGGGATACTCTACTGTGTTCACCTGTGGAGTCATTGCCGCTGCATTTTTTGCAAGGTCAAAACTAAATGGAACAATACAACCCTCCTGCGTAACGGGATACCCTAAATTCTGTGCCAATTTTCGACCGGCCTGTTCAATTTCATTGTAGCCACCACCGACAAACGATATCTTCCATCCAAGGGCATTGAGTTGTTCGACACTGACTGGACGAGACGCGTCGATGGCAGAAGCAGGATTGGCGGGAAGGTAATACGCACGAACGGCCATCTTTTGATTACTGTACTACAAGTGGGAAGGCCACTTTATACTAGAATCTTAGCTAGAAACAAATGAATTTGGTCTCAGGCTGAGACAGGGCTGAGATTGTACTAGCACTCAGGTACACTGTCCATCTGGAAGCTCGAATTTATTTCAGGGCATAGTATAAGAGTTGACTCACGCCAATTGTTTACTAGTCGGGTGCTTTGTAGTCTATCTTCTCTAGGACTATCCTACATAGTTAAGAGACGATTCCGAGTTTACAACAAAAATAATCCCCTGTTGTAGACCTCCCACCCAAATCGGCTAGCTTTGTATATGAGCTCTGTATATCCAAATGCTTGAAGAAAGGGCGGTCAACGATGTCGAAGTGGACGAAGAGTTTCGTCAGCCCTCGTTGACCGCATCCGCCGCTATGCTCCGGATGCTCTCAACAGCAATCTTCTGAAAATGCACGGTCAAGCACGGGATCAAGCACGGGTACGCACGGCCAAGCACGGGGTCAAAATTTTGATTCCAACTTCAAGTCGTGAAAGGTATAGTCATGGGGGCGTTTCACCCGGAATCTTGTTTCTTTGGGGCGCATAAGCTGCTTTAATGGCCTTATATGCGTCTCAGAATCTCAGCGCATCTAAATCTGAAATGTACTAGTACTATCGATTATGTTCATCCAGGAGAACAATCACACTGTAAGGCAGATCGTATTGTAAAGCGATCGGTGAAAGTCCCAGGTACCACCAGATAACCCTTCTGGAAGCATTTATTGTTGGTATCCGAAAATTCACTAGAAATGGGGACTAGCTAACACTTTGGGGGGCTCCTTCCATTACAGTAGATGAGCTTGTACTTGGCTTGTATACAAACGAGACCGTGACGATATCGATGAACTTAAAGTGTTTAGTAAGTGTAGCCTACCATGGCCAGCAGCAAGCCAGCAGAGCCGCCTGTATGATCGTAGGTTATTCGTCCAGTAGTAGCAGTTGCCAAAAGCAGGGTGTATGAGGGCAAGTCAGTTATGCAAAGAGGTTTGCCATTGTATGAAAGTCTATGGAGGCAGGATGTCTTCGCCAAGTCTTGGCCTAAGACACTGACTTATGTGAAGAAGTAGGGGACTAACCAGCATCTTGGTGGCTGCTTCGATATTACGGTCATGCAGATGGGCTCGATATATCATACGCAGATAGATAAACTCAGGCCTGCAGCAGTATGTAGGTAAATTAACTGTCCATCGAGATCCTTGCGGCCTAAATTTACATGATTTTATCATAGATTCGTATCTTTCCTGTTCGGAAGCAGGTATTGCCTCTCATATATCGTAGAATTGCACTACAAGGGTCGGAATAATAGGACTCTAGTTTTGTCTTTGAGCTTCCTAGGATCATTCTCTAGCTGCTTCATCTCTTGGCCCGCAATCTCCTCTCAAATTTCTGCTGAGTTCTGGAGTAATTATAATTATTACTTATAGGTCAGGGAACATCAACTGTTAGCTTCACGCAGTTCGATACTTTATCAGAACCGTGTTCTATACCATAAAGTTACGAGGACTATGTCTATGGCTAATGCTGTCTGGCAGAAGTGGTTGTGGTTGTGGTGCAGAGCGTTTGTCACTGAAGACGGAGGCAGAAGAAGCAAAGTACTGATGCTACTTTGAATACGAAGAGTGGCCAATATCAGATGAGCTGCGGAGAGAGTGGTGTTGGATGGGAAAGAAGATTGTGTCGACGTCGAGGGCTGGGATACTGTTGATTCAAGTGTATTCTGTATTGCGTCGCCACATCAGTTTCAAAACGCAGGCCTACGGGAGACAACAATTTGGTTGTCCGAGTCTGCGCTTCGGGTATAGCGTACTTGTCGGATGTTGAAGGTATACACTGGTATACATAACTTCACCCTGCCATATTGTCAAGGCCATGTGCCCATATTCGCTTATTGCTTCGACCCATAATCCAGAAAGATCCATACAGTACAGCGTTTTGTACAGGATTTGAAAGCAATGAGCATTGCGATCTGTTAGTTGATTCTCTTTAAGTTCCGCCCCATAGAATTAACAAGATTTTTCATTCATATCTGCGCCAACAAGGAATCACTCAGTGCCCACAAATGGTCCTAAGGCTACCGATTTCGAGGTTGAATATTACCCCTAGAAGCAACACCCACTGGTTTATTTTGTTATCACATTCTCCTCAGCCGTGGCGTTCTTTGCCCTGGTAAAGTAGTAGTCAAGTTGCGTTCGAGCCGAATCAACTTCCTCTTCCTCGAGATCTGGGAGCGGAACACCCAAATAAAACACCCTTCCCTTTGTTTCCCGAGTAATTGGGGGCTCAAAATACTTGGCAGGTATTGCCCATTGTTGATACTCTTCAGAACTGTACCGAGAAATAACTTGAAGGTCTGGTGCAATGAAGAGGTACATAACCTCAACATCTTTTCCAAACTGAACGCTAGCAGCGGTTTTCAGCTCGTTGATGATATCAGTGGCAGTCGTCGTGATCTTCTTATGACCATCTTCGTCAGAAGAAACATGGACAAAGACTGCGATAATATAATTGTCCAATTCCCAAAAAAAGAAGGAAGGATTGTTTGGGTGTTTTGGGACATAATAGACATCACGTTGAAGCTGAGTATGATCAGGGAGTGAACTGTAGTGCAACAATAATCTCTTCCTCTGAGGAAACTCTTCATACTTGGAGCAAGCGATATGGGTGGCTTGAAAGGTGTAGATGGTGTCTTTTTCAAGGGACCGGGGAGTCAACGTCATTGGTTGCATCTGCACCAAGGCCTTTTTGCCATGTGCGAGGACTTGGTGCACATACTGCTCGTAGAGAATGGCTCCAAAAGGATGTGATTTACCGCTGGAAGAAAGGGAACTGAAGAGTTTAGCTCTCTCTGCCTCCTCCAGGTTCTGCTCAATTTCCAGCATTGCCCTTTCGATTTCTTTGGATTTCCAAACAACACTGAAACTGTCGGAATCCCACCAGCTGCACCCTGCCTGTCGCTTGTTCAACTTGAGCACGCAAATGTGATGAGACAACCGAGTTGCCCCATTGCTTCGCTCGTTCTCCATCATCAAAGGTTGTCTCGTGCTGAGGTATGTTTGGAGAAAATTTATCGCCAACGGTCACTTATTGGTATCGTGATCTTTATGGCTTTTGTTGAGTTGCGCGGGTGACTGGAGGTAAAAGTAGATATCTCGCGCTACCTTGCCGTAACGAAATATCGCTTCACCTATGAGGAGCCCGGTCGCCCTACTGATTATCTCATTGTCTGTCATTTGAGCCCAATCTGCTCTTGGGAGGTCTTCTTTCAAGACGGCTCTGTGCTCTTTTGGAAGGGACCCATGATCACTGGGTACTCGTCTGGCCCAAGAGAGGATACGACGGCTAAGTAGTTGTTGTGCTGCCTGCAAGTCCCAACTGAGAAGAAACATACTTTAACATACAATCTCACTATACCAGTAAACAATGTCTTACCCTCGAATAAGTAATTTACGTGTCCAAAGTGGAAGGCCAACCGCAAGTGGCCTCCTGTTCTCTACCCATCGTTTGGCATAGTGTGCTGGGTTAGGCGAAGACGAATAGACAATAAACACATTGGCTGGCACAGCCTCAAGCAAGTTTAGAGGATCTCTTGCCTCTCCTTCCAGATCCACTAGAACCCATACAGGAGGTTTGCGTGTAAGATTAACTCTATCCTTTAAAGGTGTAGGAAGGTCCTGGAGGTGGAAAGTTGTGGGTTCTTTGGGTTTGTAGATTTTACCATCATAAAACAGAATCAGATCGCGAGTGTAAAGAAAGACAGGAGCGGAGCAAAGCTTGGTATGGGGATCTTTCTCATCCTTGAGGCTCAAGAGTACGAAAAGCAGGTAGCAAACTAACACACTCTTTCCTGTGAAAGATAAATACGTTGTAAAGTATTGGATATGAGCCACGCATACCAATGCCTGGCTGGCCATCAATGAGTACTCCCGCGGGACTCATGATATGTTTTTTCCGATAGATGCGTGTAATGCGTTTGATGATTTCAGGGTACTGGGGTAAAATTAAGATTTCGCCATTGGTGTCACTGTTTAGCATAGAAAGAATAGAGTCCTTGCACGCGCTTGCTACAACTCGTAACGGTGCTGGTAAAGTCGGGAATTCTAGAGGGTGGTGCGGCAAGGCAGTTATGTGGGTGATTTGGGTGTACCACTTGTCGTCCGAAGAGAGTTCTGTCCATTTGTTGGAGGTATACCAGTTATAATCCTTTGAATGAGACATCGAGAGGTTGTGTACTTGAGAAGTCGCAACGGTGATTGTGACAAAGATGGAGAAGCGAAAGGAGGAAATTGCTGTGCCTGGCTTATTGTGCTCAGCACGCGGACGGTCAAAAAAGGTCTTGGAACTATTAGTGAAGCTTTAGAAGTGGCGAGCTACCTAAGCAAATGCTTAGTAGCTAATTGTGCAGTATATGATTATATGCAAGTATGGGAGAAGGCCGTAGGCCTTCGGGTCCCAGCAACAAAAGAGGTCCACAGTCGACTGCGATACCCATCTAGTAGGAGTGCATGACGCATCCAGAAGACTGTGGATCCCCTATATGTTGGAGGGCACTCAGTGCACTGGGACCATGGTGTACCATATGAACTCATATAGTGCTGGCTGAGCATGTTAAGTTGCATATTGCAGAAAATGAATACATCACCTATTCATCAGCCAATCACTTGTATAAGATCAAACTTTACCTCCTGGGGAGGGAATTCAGAAGCTTGCACACCGCACAGGCAAGTGACACTGAAAGGAAACCAGATCAATGGTGAGACTTACATGGGTGATGCACAAAATGAGTGTGAAACCGGATATCAGATTAGACATAAGGTAAAGGAAGAAAAGAGAGAAACCGAACGTGTGTACATATATCTATAATTTTTAAAGAAGTCCAGACAGTAACGCGTGAACATGAAAGTTATACTGACGCAGAAGCGTTGGTGGCATTGGTCATTGGTAGTAGCATAGTGTTAGCATGCGGTGAGTGATTGGTATTAGCAAAAGGGTGCAAGTAAATAGCAGTAGCAGTAGCAGTAGCAGTGATAGTAGCAGTAGCAGTAGCGGTGACAGTAGCAGTAGCAGTAGCAGTGAAAGTAGCAGTAGCGGTGACAGTAGCAGTAGCAGTAGCAGTAGCAGATGGCAGGAGCCAATAGCATTAGCAGATTGTAGCATTAGCAGAGAGCGTGAACAATTAGCATTAGCGGTGGATGTTGGTAGTTGGTAGCAGTGGTCATAACAGAGATAATCAGTGGAGGGATGTGAGGGTAGAGTTTAATTAGTGAAAAACAGAGCCGTTTTATAGAACAATGGACATACCCTTTAGAAGCTTATCTCTGGGCTCAATTACAAATTTGTCGGGACAAATCCTCATAGCAATGATGGATAGATAGAACGCTCTCCGATGCCCGCCTAGTACTCGGCTCAGAGTGATTTTGCAGGGTCCTGCTTAGATCATGCTAGTGTTTTGCTATCCATTATGGCAAGAAAAGAAATCGCGAGTTGTGAGCGGAATGAAGGCTGATTCGTTGTGAGCAGAGAACGGTATAAGACCGATTCTTTGCAATTGGATGTAGTCGTACAAAGACGAGCTACAATGTAAAGCAACCTCGACACTAGAAGGAAGAAAGAAAAGCTGTAGGCTACACTAGTAGTAGTGAGCCTTTCGATGGACATGACTGTTGGCGACGAAGTGAGTAGACGCCGCATCACGTGTCCGTTCGAAGACTCAAGTTTGCCGCACTCTCTGCTCTCGCTTGCAAACTGCCAAAGATATGATGTGTCAGGATGATGCATCAGCGTCTAATTGTATTCGCTCTTGCTTTGACTTCAACTTTTGCGTATATCAGGAAGACGCGCTATTAGTATGGACTACGCGGTTCTATACAGGATATGAAAGCACAAGATTATAGAACGTTCAACCTGCGGTTTCAAGTTGCAAAATGTCCACCATGGATGCAGTACCACCAACTCAACCTTATTGAACCCATCTCCTTCGGATCCTGGCTTACTCTCCACAACCGCGTATTCATATCCGCACTGACAAGGAATTGCTCGGTGCCTACAAACGTTCCTAATGATCTCAACGTCGAATATTCTCGTCAGCATCCCAGGAGTGCTAAGTTGATTGTTTCAGAGGGTGTGTGTGTGTGTATACTTTCTCCGAGTGTTCCTCTGAGCTCTTATAGAAGCAGCGCTGACCCTGCGTATGGACTCTCTTGGTAGAACAACGCGGCCTCATGCGCCTGGAATATAAAAGAACAAGTGGCTGGGTGGAAGAAGGCCACGGAGGCGGTACACGAGGAGGGATTGAACTTTTGAAGTGTTATCTTTGCTCAGGTGTGTTTCTCTGTTTTCTAATTGAAAACTAAATTCTGACTTTACTTTATATAGAGTTGTGGCATCGTAGGTCACATCCCGACAGCTTATACCAGCTTATTCGGTCTCCTTCACTCACAGTCGACCGTATCAGCCATCCCGATGCACCAGGACAACTCGTTTCGGGAAACCAGTATACGCTTCACCTACGATTGCAGCCCGAGGTGGGAAGTTCAGGTTTCTGCCTGGATATGTCATAGTGCGTATGCGTATAACGGTATATCAAGCCCTCATTCTTACTAGTGTACTATATACCTTCCTCGTTCCGATTCCGATTATCTCTGATACAGATTGGCTTGGACTGCCTGACTGTCATTGTCAACTGCCAATCTTTTCCTTTCACGCATCTTCCTTGACTTCATAATACAGTCCACGGCGCCGAAGGCTACCTCGTCCAACAACTCCTTGACTCGACTGCCAACAAACATACCAACCCGTGATGCGGCTCTATCCCTAATCATGTACGATTTCCTTTACAGGCTCTTGAGAGGTTGATCAAGGTATTTGGGAGTGATAGGATTGGGGTCAAGCTAAGTCCGTCATAAATCTGTTGTAGGGTTTCAATGATGTTGGGTACATTGCAGTCGTGTCCATCTAACTTCATCTGGACCTTAATCTTTGGATGTCTTCGCCAAGGACACTGACTACGGCGATCCACCCCCGAGCTCTTGAGGCGTGGTATCGTTGTGAAACGTGCGATTCGTAGAGATCCCTTCCGAGTCATTGTTGATTCTGCCTGCGAAGGTAAACCATGTATGGAGTCGGGGCAATATACACTACTACATTCAATTCTGTTTATAAAACATTCGGATATTCAGGCCTGCCCAAGGACCTTGAGATAAGCTTGACGAGCCGGGTGGCTATCAATCTCTTTCTTCACAAGCAATCCGTGGTTTGATATCGTTTCCTATCCAATTCAGTTGGTGTTTTTACTTGTTGATATCATAAATAAACTCACTTTGAAGAACCCAATTCCCGTTGTCCCCTTGGTTTGCTCGTTGAAAGGAAGACGGTACTTCGCTCCTGCTGGTACACAATAGATCGTCCCGGTGTCACAATGGATGCGAACCCAACTGGAAGTAGTGACGTCTATGAGGGTCCAGAAATGCCAGTACGGTTAGGACAGATCATACGTTGGGTGCAGATCGCACCCACCCTCAACATCTATATAGATGTTTCCACTCGTTATAGCAACCACCGCTCCGTTTGCTAAGCATATATCACTACGGATCGAGTTAATATACAGAGAGCATCAACATATTTGTTTTCCTCACCTACTCTCTACTTCCGCCACTTTCGTCACTAAGAGAGCCATCTAGAATTGGAGTAAGTGGTTTTCAATTTACTCTCGTAGAGAATCTGTTATGATCACCTTTGGAGCTGCATTTTTCTCAGCGTCAAAGTTGAATGGAACGATACAACCCTCCTGTGTGATGGGAAATCCTAGTTCCTGCGCAATTTTCTGACCGGCCTGTTCAATTTCATCTTGGCCTCCACCAACAGATAATATCTTCCATCCAAGGGCATTGATTTGTTCGATGCTGACTGGATGAGATGCATCAATGGCAGGAACGGAATCGGCGGGAAGATAGTATGCACGAATGGGGGCCATCTTTGGTTGCTTTAACAGTGAGCTGAGGGCAGCTTTTAAAGTCTCAGCCAAAGGCGAATAAAAGATTGTACTACTTAGTACTCACATTACGTTCATCGGGGGAAGAGGTTATTTCGGGGGTTCAAGAGTCGACTCATGCCAGATCCAGGGATCTCCCCGGTGCTAGTCCATTTTCATAGTGAAAAGCGAGGACGCCGAGCTTGCATCAGAAAGAATACGACCCGGCGCCTCCCGCCCCAACATTGGCCAGCTTTGTACATCTCGATGCTTGTATATTTTTGAAACCGGTCGTACAAGAAGGGGACTAACCAACAGTTTGGTGGGCAATGAGGTGGATTGGTACTTAACGAAGCTTCGAGCTTCGCCTTCAACCTTCTTATTTAGGGAGCAGGCGTGCTGAGGCTGTGTCACGGTGGGCTTACTTAGAAGCAGCCTAAGTTCATCGATATCGTTCTCCGCAACAAAGTAGGGGACTAAGCAGAATTTTGGTGGCTGTCTCTTAAATATATCAGACAATGTTGAGGGACCGTTAGCGATATCGATGAACTCAAGTGCCTGCGGCAGTACGTAGCCTGGAATTATTTGTCCGTTGAGATCCCTGCCACCTGAGTTTGCCTTCCTTCATAAAATTGTTCGTATCTGTCTCGCGTAGGTAGGTATTGATGCTCACAAACCATAGGATCACACTGCAAGACTCGAAATAATAGGATCAGCTTTGCCTCAGTTGACCTTCTTGCAATCACTCTGTAGCTGCTTCATTCCTTGGACCAGAATCCCCTATCAAACTTCTGAGTTCTGAGCAAAAATATCGAGGAGAACTCGTATGGTAATAGTACACTCAATTCGATTTATAAAGCAGTCGGATATCTAAGTCTCCCCAAGGACCTCCTTGAGATAAGCATGACGGGCCGGGTGGTTATCGATCTCTTTCATCGCAACCAATCCGGGGTTGGATACAGTTTCCTACCCAACTCGGTAGGTGTATTTAATTGTTAATATTGGAGATGGGCTTACTTTGAAGAACCCAATTCCCGTTGTCCCCTTGGTCTTCTCGTTGAAAGGAAAACGATACTTTGCTCCTGTTGGTACAGAAACAAGTGTTCCGGCATCAAGGTGGAGACGAACCCACTGACCGGCAGCAGCGATGTCTATGAGGATACGGCTATGGTAGATTGTACGTTGGGTGCAGATTGTACTCACCCTCAACATCTATATAGAGGTTTCCGGTCATTACAGCGGCACCCACTCCATTCGCTATGCATAGATCGCTATGGATCGAGTTAATATACAACGAGCATCAATATCTTTGTTTTCCTCACGTATTCTCGGCTTCCGCTGCTTGCATCAGGAAGGCAGCCATCTAGAATTGGGAGGGAGTGATCTTCAGTTTGCTCTCGGAAAGGAACTTTCATGATCACCTCTGGAGTCAATGCTGCTGCATTTTTTTTCAAGGTCCAAGTTAAATGGAACGATACAACCCTCTTGTGTAATGGGAAACCCTAATTCCTGTGCAAATTTTCGACCAGCCTGCTCAATCTCATCGGGGCCGCCAGCAACAGATGTTATCTTCCATCCAAGGGCATTGAGTTTTGCGACGCTTACTGGATGAGATGCATCGATGACAGAGGCGGGATCAGCGGGAAGATAATATGCACGAATGGCCGCCATCCTTTATTGCTGTAACTGCTGAGAGGCGACTTTATTTAAGTTCGGGGGGGCACGGTCCAAAAGTTGATTCATGTCAGATGCGGAGATTCGCCTTGAATGAAATGAAGCTAGCTTTGCCTTCAATCTTCTTAGCTAGATAGCAGGCTCTGTTGTGCCAAGGTGGGTTTACTTAAAAGGAACCTAAGCTCATCGATATCATCTCTGCAAAGAAGTAGGAGACTAACCAGCATTTTGGTCGCTGCCGAGTCTCAATATATACTCGAGTATCACACGCAAACAAAAATGGTGAGGGACCGTCAACGATATCGATGAACTCGAGTGCCTGAGGCGGTATGTAGCCTCGAATTATTGTCGATCGAGGTTCCCGCTGCCTGTAAACTATAGCCTGATCGCACTGCGACACTCGAAATAATAGGATTAGCTTCGCCTTTCACCCCTTGGGATCACTCTGAAGCCGCTTTCTCTCTTGGATCGGAATCTCCAATCAAATTTCTAAATTCTGACTCCGACTGAGCAGTGGGTGTAAGTAAAAAATACCGAAAGAGAACTCGTATGGTAATAGTACATTTAATTCAGTTTATTAAGCATGATATCTAGGTCTGCCCAAGGACCTGAGCGAGATAAGCTTGACGAGCGGGGTGGTTGTCAATCTCTTTATTCACAAGCCATCCCACGTTGGATATTGTTTCCTATCCAATTCAGCAAGAGCATTTACTTGTGAATCTCATAGTACGCTCACTTTGTAGAACACAACTCCCGCTGTCGCTCTGTTCTTTTCATCGAAAGCAACGCGGTACTTTGCTCCTATTGGTAAACGATAGAGCGTCCCGGCACCAGAATGAATGCGAACCCAACCGGCAGTAGTGACGTCTATGTGGGTACAGTCAGTAGGACAGACCATACGTTGGGTGCAAATTGTACTCACCCTCAACATCTATACAGAGGTTTCCACTCGTTATAGCGACAGCCGCTTCGTTCGTTAAACATATATCACTACAAATTGAATTAGCATATAGAGAGCACTGTCAATATATTCAACTTCCTTACCTATTCTCTAATTCCGCCACTTTCATCAGTATGGCAGCCATCTAGAATTGGGAGTGAGTGATTTTTAGTTTGCTATTGGAGGATCTGTTATCATCACCTCTGGAGCTAATGTCGCTGCATTTATTTCAAGATCAAAGTTGAATGGAACGATACAACCCTCCTGTGTAACGGGAAATCCTAATTCTTGGGCAACTTTCCGACCAGCAAGTTCAATTTCATCGGGACCTCCACCGACAGATGATAACTTCCATCCAAGGGTGCTGAGTTGTTCGACGCTGACTGGATGAGATGCATCAATGGCAGAAGTGGAATCGGCGGGAAGATAGTATGCATGAATGGGGGACATCTTTGGTCGCTGTAGCAGTAACAGTGGGAAGGCCGCAACTTTTAAAGTGTCAGCCAGAAGCAAATAAATTCGGTCAACCGTATTATACTCTAAATTACGTGGGGCAACTCATACCAGATCCAGAGATTCCCCGGGAAAGGAAGCTTCGAGCTTTGCCTTCAACCTACTTAGTTAGGTAGCAGGTTCTGCTGTGTCACGGTAATCTTCCTCAGTCCGTTGATATCGTCTCTCTGCAGTAGGGGACTAGGCACCATGATGGCTGTCCCTCAATATATCACACGCAAATAGAAAATGTTGAGGGACCGTTAACGATATCGATGAACTCAGTGCCTTTTGGCAGTACGTAGCCTGGAATCAGATCCTTGCCGCTTGAATCCGCTGTCCTTCATAAAATTGTGCATATCTGGCATTAGGATCGTACTGCAAGTCTTGAATTGCCTTCGACCTTTTTGGAATCACTCTGTAGCTGCTTCATTCCTTGAACCAGAATCTACTCTCAAATTTCATGTAAGTAACAATGCTGAAACTTGAGAGCTCAGATGGTAATGGTACATTCAACTCGGTATATAAAGCATTCGGATATTCAGATCTGCCCAATGACCTTAGCAAGATAAGCTTGACGAGCTGGGTGGTTATCAATATCTCCTTCACAGGCGATCCGGTATTGGATACAGTTTCCTATCCAACTCATGATCAGTAGGCGTATTGACTTGTTAATCTCAGAAATAAGCTCACTTTGAAAAACGCTATTCCTGTTGCTTTTCTGTTCCGCTCGTCCAAAGCCAGACGGTACTTTGCTCCTGTTGGTACACAAACGAGCATCCCGGTAACAAAATGGATGCGAATCCAACCAGCGGTAGTGACGTCTATCAGGATGCTCTAGTAATAGCAGATCATACATGAGATGCAGAACGTGCTCACCTTCGACATCTAAATAGCGGCTTCCGCTTGTTACAACGACAAGTGCTTCATTCGCTAAGCATATATTGCTACAGATTGAGTTTAATTGCAGAGGTGAGCATAAATGTATTTTTTTCCCTTACCTATCGTCGACTTCCACTAATTTCGTCAATAACGCAACCATCTAGAATTGGGAGTGAACTCAAGTTCGCTTTCAGGGAGAGTCTACTATGGTTACCTCTGGATCTACCGTCGGGGAATTTTTGGCAAGGTCATAGTGAAATGGAACCATGCAACCCTCCTGTGTCACGGGAAACCCTAATTCCTGTGCCAATTTTCGACTGGCCTGCTCAATTTCATTGTAGTTATCACCGACAGACAACAGCTTCCAGCCTAGGGCATTAAGATGCTTGACACTGACGGGATGAGACGCATCGATTGGAGATGTAGAATTGGTGGGAAGATAATATGCGCGAATGGAGGCCATCTTCGGTTACTGTAAATTCACTGCGAAGGCGTTAAACAGGCAGAAACAAATGAAGTCGGTCTGAGATGGTACTGTGCGTGCTCTGGAAGGAAGATTTTATTTTGTGGCATAGTCCGAGAGTTGACTCCCACCAGATCCAGAGATTGCTCGGGTGTTAGTCCATCTTCTCGGGAGCCATAATGCAAAGAAAGAATTCCGAGGTTGCAACGGAAATAATACATTGTTGCAGACCCTACCGCCCCAACATTGGCTAGCTTTCTATACAAGATCTGTATACTCGATGTACTTATACTCGAAAGTCTTGAATGCTTGTATATTTTGAAACTGATCTTTTGGAACACGCGGCCAATTATCGATTCGAGAGCGGTAACTCGTGGGTGCGTTTCTTCCGGGTGCATAAGTGCTTTACTTGCCTTATCATTCGAATCGGAAATCCACTTGCCCTATGATTATGTTCATCATGGAAATGATCGAACGAGCGGAAGGCCTCCATGATCCATCCATGATTGTAAAACAATCGGTGAAAGTCGTCTCACTGGAACTAAAGGTACCTGTAATCAGATAGCCCTTTAGGCTTTGGAAGCGGTATGTGAAAATGCACGCAATAGTACAAGTTTAGGAACTAACCAACACTTTGGTGGGCGATGGAGTGAATGAAAAGGATTTGCCTTCAACCTTCTTGGTGGGGTGGCGGGGATACTATGGCTCCGCTGTCACAGTAGACTATCCACTTACTTAAAAAGCTCTGTAAGTTCATCGATACTGTCTCTACGAAGAAGTAGGGGACTAACCAGTATTTTGGTGGATGCTTCTCATGTGCTGGTTAGGGGAGAGCATACTGTGGGTATTGAGATCGGGACAAGGTGCCGCAAGTATCTTGACGTGAGGAAGTGGTATATCGACTGCCAGCTGAACTCCGTTCTCTACTAAGTTCCCATATCTCGGCGACAAAGAAGTCGTATTGTACTGGAAGCCTGAGGTTGAGGCACGGTAGGAAAGAAGGATTCTTTGCAGCTTCTTTGAAGAGTGAGGCCTTGAGGCCTTGAGGTGTTAAATTTAAAAGCAGCGGCCATCTCCGGATTGGATGTGCACAGTCGGAATCTGTTTTAAACCATCGAGGCCAGCTGCACATAACTAGGCGCCCAATGAAGTTGATCATGAGTTTAGCGCCTATAATTCCTACTGTTGAAACCTACCCTTTCCATGGCCAACAAAACAGTCGACGTTTCTTAGTAACGAAGGGGAAATATCATGGCGTCTGCATGTCCTATGCCTCGGGTACCGGGCATGAATTCGTTGCAGCAGAAATTGAAGGAGAGAACATCGATCTTGACGTTGATAGGCCGACGAAGTCGCCAGGGAAGGAAAGAACCAGCGCGGTCAAGGAATCGAAGCGGTCAGTCTTCTATGCCATCTACTTGGTCTAGTATAAACTCAAAACTATCTCAGAGTTCGCGAATTTGCTCGTCTCGCAGAGGTCCTATTTCAACAAACGCTATGCGCAGGCTCATTCACCCGACTACGCAACCACTCCACGGAAATTCTTACTCTCACTCATGTCCATTGCACCTCTGCACGCGCTTCTCATCACTCACTGGGGCTCAGAAGGCGCTGCTGCCATCTCACTCCCTACAAAAGAATATTCCTCCAGAGTTCGGGCTGGGTGTCGGATTCTCTTAATACAGTTCATTCGACGTCCACCTTCCTCGAGGATTCTACTTAGTTTTAATCGGTTTTGCAGCGCCTTTACTGTTCAACGTTCAAGCTCAAGCCTATAGCAATACCTTAGCCTAATTCAAAACATCGGTCACGTTCCCGTTTGCATGCCCCGAGTCCTGTTACCCCCGTACTCGACAAGGATGACCCTGATTCCAATTCTCAGCGGCCTGAAATCCTTTTCGAAGGGCAAGGAGACGTAGACGATGGAGCTGTGGATCTCGATCAAGTTGGAGCGCAAGACACGTTTATCTATGCGTTGAGTAGTTCCGGGCGCTCCATTCACTCCTTCGTCTCACGGTGAGGATGTTTCGAATTATAATACCAAAGGAGAGAATGACGGAGGAAAGTGGAGGATGGATGAATGTCTCCGGTGAGTCTGTTGCGTTATCTCTACTTGCTTATAGCTGATTATTTTGACGTAGATCTGCTACCGAACTCGCAAGCCATAAAGCTCGAAGACGAAATTGGCTGGGACTAGCAGACGAGATGGCGAGAACTGGGTGGTTTGATGGGTAGATTTTTGCATGCTAGAACGCCAAGCACATACGAATAGCTTTCTGGTGGGATGGTACATGTTGAGCTTCAATCTTTAGTAAACGGATATGTGGTTCGGGTTCAAATCTGGATTTGCTTTACAGGCTCTTGAGAGGTCGATGAGAGTGTTACGGTTGCGCTCAAGTTGAGTCCGTCGTAAATCGATCGGGCGGTTTTAATGATGTTGGGTGCATTGCGCTTGTGTCCATGTAAACCTCACCTTGATCTTTATCTCTGAATGTCTTCGCCAAGGACACAGACTACAGCGATCCACCACTGAGGTCTTGAGGGCATCGTGAAAAGTGCAATATATATGATGATTTGTAGACTCAACGTCGTACGGTAATAGTACATTCGATTCGGTTTATAAAGGATTCGGATATTCAAGGCCTCAGGTCCGAAGGACCTCATTGAGATAAGCTCGACGAGTCGGATGGTTATCAATATCTTTGTTCACAAGCCATCCATGGTTGGATATTGTTTCCTATCCAACTCTCAGTAGGTGTGTTTACTTGTTAATCCTAGAGAAAGGCTTACTTTGAAGAATGCGATTCCTGTTGTCCCTCTGTTCTGCTTGTCAAGAGCAAGACGGTACTTTGCTCCCGTTGGTGCACAAACGAGCATACCAGGAGCAAAGTGGATACGGATCCAACTGGCAGTAGTAACATCTGTTTCGTAACGAGGCTCTTAGTTAAGGCAGATCATACATGGACTGCGAATTGTACTCCCCTTCAACATCTGCATAGGGACTTCCGCCTGTCACAGCAATAATCCCTCCATGTGCTAAGGTATCACTAGAGATTATTTAAGTTGATATACAGAGGTGAACATGATTTTATTTGTTTTGCCTACTTATTCTGTACTTCCGCTGTTTTCTTCAAATAGGCAAGCATCTGGAATGGAAAGTGAGCAAACTCAAGCTTTCGGGGAGAATTTACTATGATCACCTCTGGAGTCATCGTCGCTGCATTTTTTTCAAGGTCAGCGTTAAATGGAACGACACAACCATCCTGTGTAACGGGAAATCCTAATTCTTTTGCCAATTTTAGACCAGCCTGTTTGATTTCATCGGGGCCACCCCTAACGGATGATATCCTCCATCCGAGAGCATTGAGGTGCTCGACACTGACTTGATGAGATGTATCGATGGCAGAAGCAGAATCAGCGGGAAGATAATATGCTTGAGTGGGGGCCATCTTTGCTTACTGCGACACTGGGAAGGAAACTTGGCGACTTTTAAAGTGCAAGCCAGAGATTACAAATGAATTCGGTCTAAAGTTGTACTAGCACTGTCTAACAGTCTATAAAGTTCATCTGGAAAGAGCATTGATTTTGTGGCATAGTACGGACTTAAGCCAGATCCGGAGATTCCCCAGGTGCTAGTCCATCTTTATAACGAATTAAAAGCGAGGATTCTTGCAACAGAAATAATATAACCTTCCCGCCCCAACATTGGCCAACCCCGTATATCTGTATACTTGAATGCTTGTCTATTTTTGAAACTGGCCATACACATAAGGGAGTAACACAGTACACTTTGATGGGCAATGAGGTGAATTGGAAAGGATGCTTCAGCCTTCGAGCTTCGCGATCAACTTTCTTAGTTAGGTAGCAGGGATGCCATGGCTCTGCTGTCCCACGATGGGCTTACTTAAAAGCACCTAAGTTCATCGATATCATTCTCTGCGAATCAGAAGTAGGGACTCATCAGCATTTTAGTGCCTCTCAAATATATTGAGTACATGCAAACAGACAGTGGTGAAGGATCATAGAGATGAACTCAAGTGCTTGCGGCAGTATCGTGCCCGGGATTATTTGTTCATCTAGGTTTGATCGAGGTCCCTCTTGAAAAAAAATCATTCATATCTTGTTCATATCTGTCCCACATAGTAGACTACTAGACATTGATTCTCATAAACCAGAGGATCACGCTGCAATACTGTTGGATATCACAAGATATCAGTATCATGCTTATGATTGATCAAGCTCATAGTTATCTCACACTCATTATTGACACGTACTTACACATACTTACACGTACTTATCTCCTATTGGCACCCCCATACCAGCATATCAGCAGTAGCTAGATGTATGCTACCTCATCCCATTGCCCCCCTCTCTCTTAGCTGTAGAGAGCAAATGGAATATATTGTGCTTTTAAATCTATTCTGCTATTGTGCTACATAAGTATTATCCCAAGTAGTAATATTGTGTTCTATCCAACAAAGAATAATAGGATCAGCTTCATTTTTGACCTTTTTGGATTCACTCTGGAGTCTGCAGCTGTTTCATCCCTTAGACCAGAATCTCCTATTACCTTTCTGAGTTCTAAGCAGTGGGTCTGAGACTCTGAGTGAATACACTGAAAATTTCACTGCTTAGAACTACTGTACAAGACTGAGAACAAATAATGGTGGTTTTCTTGATGCTCAGTCTGTTTGGCATTTGTCATCCCTTATACCAGAATCTCCGACCACCTTTCTGAGTTCTAAGCAAGGGGTCTGAGTGAATATACTGAAAGAAAATTTGTACGGTAATAGTAGTACATTCAATTCTATTTATACAGCATTTGAATATTTACGTCCGCCCAAGGACCTCTTTGAGATAAGCTTGGCGAGCCGGGTGGTTATCAACATCAGGAAAACTGCCTACACCAAATATTTGATAATTGTGACATAGTTTCTGAAAATTCTTGGAAATTCTCAAAATTATCTAAATTACCCTTGTTTCGTTGATTTGAAAAATAACACAGTCCCCTTGCAAACTTCAGTAATTTTTCATAGGTTTTTGTGCCTTTTTCAAACACTATCAGAAATTATCCAGATTTTCTCAAGGCTTCGCAAAAATTCAGCATAGCATAGTATCATTTTCAATTTACCACATTCATCTCAACTTTTCACTTCATAACAGAGAAAATGTAAATGGACTCTCATTAAAGCAATCCTAAGTAGCAAGTCACGTTGCAATGAGCAACACTACTAAACAAATACATAAAGCAAGCTCTCAGTAGTACTAAGGTGAAATAGTAATAGTAGGAGTGGTAGGCGAAGTGTTATGACTCGATCAATAGTCTCGTCCAAACCTTCACAGTACGTAACTCGGCAGTAAAAATGATAAGAGAAATTAATGAGATTATAGAGCAAGCCTTTCCGTTCGTTGAAACCGCTAGGCAAAAAATATATACTCAAACAACTAGGCTCAAGTAAAGTTAGTAACTAGTTTGTAATACAAAACTCACAGAAGTTATTATTTGGAGATAGCTCGACAAATAATAATAAGATTACCCTCGGAGATGGCTCGACAAGCAGTAATATGAATCAGAACTAATACTCGGAGATGGCTCGACAAGTAGTAGTGAGTATGGTGTCTAATACTCGGAGATAGCTCAACAAGTAATAGTGAGTGTGATGTCTAATACTCGGAGATAGCTCAACAAGTAATAGGAAGTTGCAACTCGGAGATA
The DNA here is from genome assembly GCA_015501585.1 of Rhodocollybia butyracea. Taxonomy (NCBI): domain Eukaryota; kingdom Fungi; phylum Basidiomycota; class Agaricomycetes; order Agaricales; family Omphalotaceae; genus Rhodocollybia; species Rhodocollybia butyracea. Next base: position 86,167 of record JADNRY010000098.1, on the reverse strand, counting down.
GCTCAACAAGTGGCAATTAAAGAAGTATTCACTAGGAGATAGCTCAACAGGTGAATATTAGTGGATACAACTTGGAGTTAGCTCAACAAGATGTATAAATGTGTATTGTAGCTTGGAGATAGCTCAACAAGATACAATGAGTTGGTCTGGTGATTCACACAAGTGATAACAGCAAACAAGTGGGGGTTTGGATTTAAGAAAAATAATACGTCTCACGTACATTGGTAAATCTAGACTACTTATATACTGTGCAATGTGTACTAGTTAGGAAATGCTGCGGAATGACTAGATTTGAGTCATAACTGCGGAAATACTGCGGATGAGTCAGTCTGACTATGTAATGCTGTGCAATGACTAATATTGAGTCATGTATGCGGAACCGTAGTTGACTCAGATATCTGGCTGTGCAATGACTGATATTGAGTCATTGATGTAAAGAGGCTATGCAATGATGTCATAGCTGTGGAGCAGTGATGTGATATCATAACTGCGGAGCAATGGAATGACATCATGATTGTGGAGTAGCAAGATGACATCATAGTTGTGGAGCTAGAATGATGTCATGACTGTGCAGACTGTGCAGTGACTGTTAAAGATCATTCTGGTGTTCTGGAAGAATGTGTGCAGCATTAACCCAAATGGTGTTGAATAACTAATGAATGTAAAATGTTAAGTAGAAGTATTAATGATAGTGTTCATAGTTGGTTACAGAAGAAAAAAGATTGGGTGTATAGGATTTAGATCCGGGTCATAACAGTACTCCCCCCTTAAGGCCGAAACCCTCTGAGGCCACATATGAGTTAGGGAGTTCAATGTTCATTCATCAAATCAGCAGAGCAAAGGAGTTGACTGGAATCAATTTCTGCCTTTCATCTGTGTCTTGAGTTTCATTCACATTTTGACTTTAGTTGGTGATTGTGGAGTGGCCCATTGATTGGTCATTAGTGTCATTGGTGTCGTTAGTGGCCTTGCCTGATACGTGAATTTTTTTGCTCAAGTGCCAGGTAGCGTCAAAACTATCACTAGCAAGTGACATTTTACATCAACATCATGATTCTGATACATCAAAGATTTTGGCAGTGCATTATGTCCATGGATCTGATTTACGGGAATTCCATCAATCAAAATGATTGTTTGATTGGAGATATGTTTACATATCGATGATATGATGGTCACTCTGATGTCAATTGCTGCAAGTTGATTGGTGGTTTAGTTGAAAATAGTTGACATTATTGGCAAAGCTAGGTCTCGAGGTTCTGAGTATATCATTTAGATAGATTCAGCATATTTCCAGTTAATCAGAGATTTGATTTCATGGGCCTGAAGCTCATGGTTTGTGATATTTGTGCCATTTCGGGCTCAACTGCCGGTGTTTCAGTAAGCATTAATCTTGACTTGGTAGTTGAATCTCATGTTGATACAAGATTTCCGGAATTGTAGATGTATTTTTTGGTGTAATAGCGGGTATGAATGATTTTCATCTTCGGTTAGATTGAAACTCATTAACCTGAGGTGTATCTCAGGTGCGGAAATCTCTCTTCCTTAGTATTTATTCAACTCCTGTTTAGGCTGTTGGTATTCTCCTTCCTTTCCCCTTGTTATGCGATGCTTCTGCACATCTTTCAAAGCTGCTCTGCTTTCTGGTGTTCTTGCTACAGTTTCTGGGCATAATATGTATCATAAGTAATCGCATTTGGTTGGAGATCATAGGGTTAATGTGGCGGTAAGTTTTTTGCAACATTTCTGAGTAAGTTCCACAGTTGGTCTGGTTGAATGGTCAAGAGTTAACGAGCTTGGCATCATTTGTTGCTCCATCCTGCCAGTTTCTTAAGGGCATTCTAGCATGGTTCTAGATTGGTTCTAGACTGCAAAATTTTATTTCATTTCATTTTTTGGCTTGTGCTCAACTGAAAGTTGAAATTTGAGTGTTGTGGAACATCAAAGCTGATCAGTTCTCTGATGTTTGGGCGTTATATTTGGGGATCATATGGGTCATGAATGGCATCGTAAAATCATTAGGGTGTCGTGGTAGCAGCATTGGTGCTGAGTATGCTCTGGCTTAATCAAGGGTCTTCAGTAGTGGTTTTTCTTCTGCATATGGGTATCTTGATGAAGGTAGAGCTGAATTGGATTTTATAGGATTTTATAGGTGAATAACTTGGTGCTGATGATAATTGGTTGAAGAGAAATTAGAGAATTAATGGCTGGTCCTTAGGTTTCCCCTATTCTTCCTCAGCCATGGAAGGTTCTCTTGGTTGTGATTCTTATATTTCCCCTCCTTCAGGGTCTCCTTCCATGAGTGTGCTGTCAATATCAATGACTTCACCCTCAACTTCAAGTGTAATATTGCTTGGTGTGTCACTGGAAGTGTCCATAAATGTGGCTCGACCCGATACATTATTGCGCCGTTGTGGGCAGTTTCTGGTGAAATGGCCCATCTCACCACAGTAAGTGCAAGCCCCTTTTGCTCGTCTTTGGTCATACTCCTCTTGAGTGACCCAAGCCATTTGTACTACAGCTGAAGCCTCATTGATATAATTGTTTCTAGAACTGTTGTGATTCATTCTAGATGGTCTTTGAGTCTGTGTGTTAGATGTAGTAGCGTCCTGTGGTTGAACTTGTGTTGTATGATTATTAGGCGGAATATTCTGATTGAAATTTGTGTTTGCAAAGGTGGAGTAGCTGTTTCCTGACTGGTTGTGGTCAAGGGTTTGATTATTTGTGTTTTCATTTTGGGTATTGTTATTCCCAGTTCTGAAATTATTCCCAAGTCCGGAATCATAAAATGCTTCTCGTGCGCCATCAATGTCCAATAGCCTATCAACAACATCCTGATATGTTTCTGGCAAATTGCCAACCATTGTTAGACGGTTGCGCAGATCTGGCCGGATCTGATTCAGAAGTCTCCATCGCTTAGCAGGATCATTGTAAGTGGTGCGGTTAGCAATGTCTTCAAACTTGACTAAAAAGTCTGCAAATGACTCTCTTGAGACTTGTATACATTTATCTAGTTGTGATTGAGCATGCATTTTCTCATCATGGAGACCAAACATGCGTCCAAACAACTTAACAAACTCTGACCAGATATTCAATGCTGGAGTAAAGGATTCATTTTCTCCATTAGCCTGTTTTTCTACCAGATTATTGTAGTACTTTGCTGCAGGTCCTGTAAGGTATGATGCGGCAAATGTAATTTTTGAATTATCTGTAGAGTAAGTCATTGGCTTTGCATTGAACATTATCAGCACTGAATTTAGAAATGCTCTCCATGCGGCTCTGTTAGATCCATCAAATGGTGTTGGTTTGTTGATGTCAAGTTTTGACTCTCTCGTCAGAGCTCTAGTGGCTTCTTCATTCCTTCTTTTCTGTTCCTCTCTTTCCGGATTGTGCTCATTGCCATTTCTACCGTCACGTCCATCTCTTCCATCTCTTCCATCTCTTCTGTCTTTACAGCAGCAACAATGAGATCTGCCACAAGGCTGTTTTGGAGGTTCACCATCATTTGGTGGTGGAGGAGGTTCATTGGGTCTGCTGTTCCTGTAGGAATTGTTTCCGTTGTTCTCACCATTGTTTCTGCTTTGGTCATTCCCTTCACTATGATTTCCAGGGTCATCTGGTGGTGGGGGTGATGGTGGCGCTCCTCCTGATGCTTGGACAGGTGCCTTGCCTTTGTTTGGGATGAATGGGTAACCATTCATTGGCAAAAATTCATTTGCTTCAACAGCCCAATTCAGACCTAAAGGTGACCTAGGTACAACAGTCTTATGAGTCTGTGGAACCTGACCATGATGTGTGAGCAAATGTGGTGGCTCTACTAGCTCTACAGGAGATTGGATGGTTATGGGAATGTGAGGGAGTCAAATGTATTTTTTGTAACTTGTGTCTCAGGAAATACCTGCCGACTTGTTGAGGCTTGAGCAGGTTCATATTTTGTAGGCATTGCAAAATCCTGCTTTCTGCTTCTAAGTCTTGTATTTCTTTTCCCTTGATCAAATAGTGAGTGACTACCACTTGCATGAGGTGGCTCATCTCGTTGAAGTAGAGTTCTGGAGTGATCATGTTGATTTTCATTTCTCACTACTTGCTCCATTTTTTCAACAGGGTTAGTCACTAATGGCATATGTGTTGTGGGTTGAATAATTGGTATATTAACATTTTGAGGACTTGGTGGTTGAACCCTTCTTGTCCAGGCAAGTATTCTGTCAGTCTCATTAGAGCTTTCATTTTGCCTAGAGTTCCTCTCTGTAAGTGGAACATGAGTTTCTTCCACATTTCTTGTGTTCTCAACTGATTGATTTCTTTGTATGGAGGTTTGTGCACTTGGTGGAACTTCTGCTTTTGATGAGGTTTGCACTGGTGTGTGAACACTTGGTGCATTTTCCTGTACTTTGGCCATCTGGCTCATATGAACAGAAGGTGCTAATTCTGCACTAGTGCTACTTCTTGCCCTCAATAAAACTTGAACTCCATTCCTTTGTGTCTCGTTATACAGGTATGTTAACATTTGGCTATTCCTTTTGTCTGATATCCGCTGATACAGACTTGGACTTAGTAATGCAAGCTCACTCTGACCTAGTCTTTCCAACTGTTGAACCCATTGCCAAGGCTGAGCATTTCTGCTTCTATAGCCTAATGACTCTAAGAATATTTGGCATTGTTGACTAAGTCTGTCAAACTGTGTCTGTCCATTTTGAAGCTGGTTCAAAATTGGTACACTATTGCTTGACTTATGTGAGTCTTGTTTTGCTGAGCTTTTTACTGAGCTTTTGGAAGATCCACTTGGTGATGGGATGTTCCTGACAGTTAAAACTGGTTGCAAAACTTGCAATTGAACAGGTGATTGTTCATGTCCTTGTGACTGGTTTAAACTCCTAACAGCACTTAAAGCAGTATGGTCTGACTGAGAATTGTGAGATTGATGTGGTGGGAACTCATGATGTGAGCTACTATGAGCCACAGAATGCTCTTGGATCTCCTCAGGGACTACAGACAATGGAGACCTTCTAACAGGCTCAGATTGTCTTGTACTTGGCCTTGTAAGAGATTGTTGTTCTCTATACTGTGCTTGTAACGAGTCAAAAAATTCAATTATAGGTGTCTGTGATTGATTCACAATTGCTTGTGGCAATACATTCCTACTAATTGACTGTATGGGTGATGAGTGGCGGCTGTGTGAAGGATTTTGTTGAGGTTCTGAGACCTGAAGTATATCCCTGTTTTGCCTTGTAGAGTGTTCACCCTGAGATTTATGTGTTTCAGATTGCACAGAATGGCTATGATGTGAAGAAGGTAGAGGTACATTTGCTGCAAGAGTAAGATTTTGCTGTTGTCCTCGCGAACCATTATCAACTAAATGACTGGTGGAACGGTCTTCGTGATGAGCAAATATCTCAGAAATCTCTGCAGTAGGGGTCATTCTAACTTCTTGAACCACAGTTTCAGTGAAATTTGATCCATTTGATCCAATGTGAATTCTCCGCATCACTACAACTTCACCTTCTGATATTTCAGTGGGTGTCCACTGACTTATGTCTCCAACATTAGGATTGTCTTGTCCCAGTGTATATCCTGGAGCATTAAAACGGTTGGAATAGTTTGATTACTAGATCCTTGAACAAATGTTTCAGGATGGTGATGAGACCCAGTTTGGGTGCGCGTTTGAGTTGTTTGTGTAGACATTTAATGGGGGCGGGTAGAGACGTATTATTATGTTATGACTCGATCAATAGTCTCGTCCAAACCTTCACAGTACGTAACTCGGCAGTAAAAATGATAAGAGAAATTAATGAGATTATAGAGCAAGCCTTTCCATTCGTTGAAACCGCTAGGCAAAAAATATATACTCAAACAACTAGGCTCAAGTAAAGTTAGTAACTAGTTTGTAATACGAAACTCACAGAAGTTATTATTTGGAGATAGCTCGACAAATAATAATAAGATTACCCTCGGAGATGGCTCGACAAGCAGTAATATGAATCAGAACTAATACTCGGAGATGGCTCGACAAGTAGTAGTGAGTATGGTGTCTAATACTCGGAGATAGCTCAACAAGTAATAGTGAGTGTGATGTCTAATACTCGGAGATAGCTCAACAAGTAATAGGAAGTTGCAACTCGGAGATAGCTCAACAAGTGGCAATTAAAGAAGTATTCACTAGGAGATAGCTCAACAGGTGAATATTAGTGGATACAACTTGGAGTTAGCTCAACAAGATGTATAAATGTGTATTGTAGCTTGGAGATAGCTCAACAAGATACAATGAGTTGGTCTGGTGATTCACACAAGTGATAACAGCAAACAAGTGGGGGTTTGGATTTAAGAAAAATAATACGTCTCACGTACATTGGTAAATCTAGACTACTTATATACTGTGCAATGTGTACTAGTTAGGAAATGCTGCGGAATGACTAGATTTGAGTCATAACTGCGGAAATACTGCGGATGAGTCAGTCTGACTATGTAATGCTGTGCAATGACTAATATTGAGTCATGTATGCGGAACCGTAGTTGACTCAGATATCTGGCTGTGCAATGACTGATATTGAGTCATTGATGTAAAGAGGCTATGCAATGATGTCATAGCTGTGGAGCAGTGATGTGATATCATAACTGCGGAGCAATGGAATGACATCATGATTGTGGAGTAGCAAGATGACATCATAGTTGTGGAGCTAGAATGATGTCATGACTGTGCAGACTGTGCAGTGACTGTTAAAGATCATTCTGGTGTTCTGGAAGAATGTGTGCAGCATTAACCCAAATGGTGTTGAATAACTAATGAATGTAAAATGTTAAGTAGAAGTATTAATGATAGTGTTCATAGTTGGTTACAGAAGAAAAAAAATTGGGTGTATAGGATTTAGATCCGGGTCATAACATGGTCCCATTGCACTCACTGCTCTCACTGCTCTGACAGCCCCAATTGCACTCACTGCTTTCATTGCTCCGACAGCCCTATTGCACACACTGCTCTCACAGCTCCAATGGTCCCCATTGCACTCACTGCTCTCACGTCCCATTGCACTCACTGCTCTCACTGCTCTGACAGCCCCAATTGCACTCACTCCTCCGACAGACCCCATTGCACTCACTGCTCTCACAGCTCTCACAGTCCCAATTGCTCCAACAGCTCTCATTGCACTCATTGCACTCACTGCTATCACGGCTCTGACAGCACCAATTGCACTCACTGCTCTCACTGCTCTGACAGCCCCATTACACTCACTGCTTTAACGGCTCCAACAGCCCCCATTGCCCTCACTGCTCTCCTGGCTCCAATTAGAGATGGGCACGAATGCCCATTCAAATGCATTCGCCATTCATGGCGCAAATATGGAGCTTTAAAAGTCCATATTTGCACTGGAATGACTTGCCAACCCAAATGCTCATTCATGGAAGCAGTCATTCAAGTGCCATGAATGATGAATGTATGGTATTCAAATGCTTGAATGAAGGATTCAAATGCATTTGGGTATCCGTGAATATTCACGGAAGTGTACAAATAAAAATCACTCACGGGGCCCTCTAGAAGTACATACTGTGGTTGTGCGCAAGCTTTATCAAACTTCCGCAATAGCCTTTCGTACATAATCTAATCATTACAAGTATAACTAGACTACTTACATGCATAATAAATTAATTTACACTGTACACCATTAATTTTAGTACAAGTAAGGCAGTATATACACCAAAATTAATTGTAACGCTATGACTTACCTTTGGGGGGTGATGGGGGAAGTGAAACGAAGTTACGGGACCTTTTATAATGTTCCGTAAGGTCATGTGAGGCATCAATGCATTTGGTGTTTGGCACATCACCTGACCTTGTGGACTTTATATAAAGTCCTGCAACTTCGTTTCAATGCCCATACTCCCAGGTAAGTCACGTAGATAATAATTTTACTGTACTTGTATTACAATATTTATTACTGTAAGTATTAGTGTTAGTGACATAGATACTTATAATGTTGTACTAATAGTTGTTGTGGGACCTTGTACAAGGCCGCCACACATCCTTATAGTGTGCAGAATTGTTAGGTGATTGCTGCCATTGGTATATGTAGGTAGTAATAGTTATTATAATTCAGCGGAGCTGTATAACAGGCCTCCGCACAACCATATATTTTGTAGAATATTCACAAATATTCGTGAATGTAAGTGACAAATATGGGTCCGCCGGTGGCCCATATTTGCATTCAAATGACCTACTACCAGGAATGCACATTCATGGTAGTAGGGGCATTCATATTCGAATGGAGAATGAGAATATATTTGAGTACATTCTTACGCATGCCTCATTCGTGCCCATCTCTAGCTCCAATGGCCCCCATTGCACTCACTGATCCAACAGCTCCAATTGCTCAAATGGCCCTCATTGCACTCATTACACTCACTGCTCTCACCGCTCCAACAGCCCCAATTGCACTCACTGCTCTCATGGCTCCAATGGCCCCCATTGCACTCACTGCTTTCACTGCTCTGACAGCCCCAATTGCTCTCACTGCTCCAACAGACCCCATTGCACTCACTGCTCTCACAGCTTTGACAGTCCTAATTGCTCCAACAGCCCTCATTGCACTCATTCCAATGGCCCCCATTGCACTCACTGATCCAACAGCACCAATTGCTCAAATGGCCCTCATTGCACTCATTTCACTCACTGCTCTCACTGCTCCGACAGCCCCAATTGCACTCACTGCACTCATGGCTCGGATGGCCCCCATTGCACTCATTGCTTTCACTGCTCTGACAGCCCCAATTGCTCTCACTGCTCCGACAGACCCCATTGCACTCACTGCTCTCACAGCGTCAACAGTCCCAATTGCTCCAACAGCCCTCATTGCACTCATTGCACTCACTGCTCTCATGGCTCTGACAGCCCCAATTGTACTCACTGCTCTCACTGCTGCAACAGCCCCCTTCATCAGGAAAAGCCATTTTTGCCTAGGTGACCCCAGAGTGGCCTAAAGCAAACTAGGTGACCTATGAATCCTATGGCATCCTAGGATTTGGGCTCGTCCCTTGCCAGTCAAGGCTCTTGAGGATTCCTAGGGTATCCTAGGCAGACCCAGGGCAAGCCTAGGTTTGCCCAGGTTTGCCCAGGTGTTCCCCAGGTGTTCCCCAGGAGCACCTGGGGAAACCCAGGCAGACCTAGGCTTGCCTAGGGAATCCTCAAGAGCCTTGACTGGCAAGGGACAAGCCCAAATTCCTAGGATGCCATAGGATTCATAGGTCACCTAGTTTGCTTTAGGCCACTCTGGGGTCACCTAGGCAAAAACAGCTTTTCCTGATGTTTGCACTCACTGCTTTCATTGCTCTGACAGCCCCAATTGCACTCACTGCTCTCACAGCTCCAATGGCCCAACAGTCCCAATTGCTGTGAGTGCAATTGGAGCTGTCGGAGCTGTGACTCCCGGCCCGTGAGAGCAGTGAGTGCAATGAGGGCTGTTGGAGAAATTGGGGCCATTGGAGCAGTGAGAACAGTGAGTGCAATTGGGGCTGTTGGAGCCAATGAGAGGTCTAAAATGGGGTGAACTTAGAAATGGCTTACACAACCACACCAAACACACACACAACTTATTACTCAGTTCGGGTTTTTAGTTCAGCCAAATAATATTTATTTAAAACTTCAATCTATTCAAGTGCTTCCTTGCTACACTGAGTGTTATTTCACTAAGTGCCTTCCCTTTCAAAGTACAGACTTATTTAAGCTGATCCCCAAGCTCTGAGCTGTCAAACAAATACTATTCCTAAGTCCCTTGATAAAATCACAAATTAACACAAGTCACAACTGACCAGAGGGTGTCCCTATAACTCAGACAGAGCTCTGACTGGAGCCTAACTGTGGTTTGAAAATAATATTCAAAGTCCTTTCTAAGTCTTTGTCTTAACTTCTCTGCACTAAGTTCACACTGAATCTCTTTCTGCTTCTTTACTCAAGTTCAATTGCTTGTCAATTTCTCTCTGTAATTCCCAGTCTTTATATCAATTCAATCTTTTAGTAGTAGCCTGATAAGGAGCTGCTACACCTGGTGGGGGTAAGAAAGAATGCTTTTCTCTTCATTTCCTTGCCTTTTTATACTCCTGGGTCCTTGAAATTTTCTTAATTAAGGTACCATGGGTTGGTAAGACTCTCTTGGCTTGCCAAGAGCCAAGAAGATAAATCTCATGTTGCCCTTGTTAGCCATAACTGAGCTTATAAGTGTTCTCCTGGTTCCTACACTGTCCCCAGGGCTCTATATCATTGTCTCATGGGTCCTCTACCTATATTACACCTTTTCTACATCTTTTATTTAATAAGTAACGGAGGGGAGGGAAGAACGATGGATTCCCAATGAGTTGTTTGACTTTGATGCGCTTTAAGCGCCGGGCGGTCCGTCCGTCCTGCAGTTCAAGTTTGCGGCGCCGTTCCGCATCTCCCCTTTTCTCTTCTCCTCCTGGGTCCTACCGGGTACTTGTATACATGTGGACCGTCCCATAGGTCGGTCCAAATAAATTTTATTATAGGCACGTCACTAGGACGCGCCCCGCCTTTCTTTTACTGCCGGCGCCGGGCCACTTTGATCCCTGGCGCCTAATTCATCACTAATTGTCTAGTTTCTCTCTGTGGTTTGTTCCAGGGCACGATTGCTTCGATTCTCTTACTTTAAAACGGATATGGGTTTGCATTATGCTTGCCCTCATTCGTCTCTCTTCATTTATTTTAATCCTCTCTTGTATATCCATGTATAGGACTTTTTGTAGTAGGTAGTTTTAATTGAATAGACTTTAGATCTGGCAAGCCTAAATCAATCTAGGTAAATCAATTTGATTGATTTTGAGCTTGTAGGTCAACGATGCATCCTTGCACAGTAATGTAGCCTCTTAAAACATAGTGTATCTCCCTTCAAACATCAGGAAAAGCCGTTTTTGCCTAGGTGACCCCAGAGTGGCCTAAAGTAAACTAGGTGACCTATGAATCCTATGGCATCCTAGGAATTTGGGCTTGTCCCTTGCCAGTCAAGGCTCTTGAGGATTCCCTAGGCAAGCCTAGGTTTGCCCAGGTCTGCCAAGGTGCTCCTGGGGAACACCTGGGGAACACCTGGGCAAACCTGGGTAAACCTAGGCTTGCCCTGGGTTTGCCTAGGATACCCTAGGGAATCCTCAAGAGCCTTGACTGGCAAGGGACGAGCCCAAATTCCTAGGATGCCATAGGATTCATAGGTCACCTAGTTTGCTTTAGGCCACTCTGGGGTCACCTAGGCAAAAACGGCTTTTCCTGATGAATGGGTTTCTACATACTAGATACCTGAAGTGGACCTTCAAAGTGTCTAATACATAACGTACCTTAGGTAGTGACGTGACATGTTTCACGGGGTCTTTGAAATGATGACATTTCACGTGAATTTCGGCGTACAGCGTAATTCGGCATGTCACCGTGTGAGCAGTGAGTGCAATGAGTGCAATGAGGGCCGTTGGAGCAATTGGAACTGTTGGAGCAGTGAGAGCAGTGAGTGCAATGAGTACAATGAGGGCCGTTTGAGCAATTGGGGCTGTTGGAGCAGTGGGAGCCATGAGTGCAGTCAGTGCAATGGAGGCCATGGAGCCAGGAGAGCAGTGAGTGCAATGGGGGCTGTTGGAGCAGTGAAAGCAGTGAGTATAATGAGGGCTGTCAGAGCAGTGAGAGCAGTGAGTGCAATTGGTGCAGTCGGAGCCTTGAGAGCAGTGAGTGCAATGAGTGCAATGAGGGCCGTTGGAGCAATTGGGACTGTTGGGGCCATTGGAGCTGTGGAAGCTGTGAGTGCATTGGGGCTGTCAGAGCAATGAAAGCAGTGAGTGCAATGGGGGCTGTCGCAGCAGCGAGAGCAGTGATTGCAATTGGGGCTGTCGCAGCCGTGAGAGCAGTGAGTGCAATGAGTGCAATGAGGGCCGTTTGAGCAATTGGGGCTGTCGGATCAGTGAGTGCAATGGGGGCCATTGAAGCCAGGAGAGCAGTGAGTGCAATGGGGGCTGTTGGAGCAGTGAAAGCAGTGAGTGTAATGGGGGCTGTCAGAGTAGTGAGAGCAGTGAGTGCAATTGGTGCTGTCAGAGCCATGATAGCAGTGAGTGCAATGAGTGCAATGAGAGCTGTTGGAGCAGTTGGGACTGTGAGAGCTGTGAGAGCTGTGAGTGCAATTGGGGCTGTTGGATGAGAGCAGTGAGTGCAATGGGGACCATTGGAGCTGTGAGAGCAGTGTGTGCAATAGGGGCTGTTGGAGCAGTAAAAGCAGTGAGTGCATTTGGGGCAGTTGGAGCAGTGAAATTCGACAGCCCCCATTGCACTCACTGCTCTCACTGCTCTCATGGCTCCGACAACCCCAATTGGACTCACTGCTCTCACAGCCCCAGTTTCACTAACTGCTCTCACAGCTCCAATGGCCCCCCCATTGCACTCACTGCACTCACAGCTCCAACAGCCCCAATGATATGCCGACTCTGGGCTATGCATAAAATGCTACTATGAAGCTGAATACCTCACACCAACACCAACACACACCAAAGACTAACATGAGTTCAAGGGGGTTATCATTGAACAAGTCAGAATTCTTATTGCAAGTACATACATCTGCATCATATTTACAAGGTTGTGATAGATTTTCTGTCTCGAGATTCTAACAAACTTGGGCATGCTTTAATCTTTATCTTTCAATTGCCTGAACTTAGACTTTACACTAAAAGTACAATTGACAGAGAGAGTATGCGCTACTCACAACACTCTCACTGCTATTAACTTTCTGGAGCATAAGGTAGTTACTGAGGACTTTGGTTTTCTTTCTTTATACTTTCTTATTTCATTTAACTTGTACTCTTGTTTAATGTGCACTTGTCACTAGAAGACACAAACCAACCACACCAACCCTGTAACAGGAATGGGGGGAGGAAAGTGCTTGCCTCCATTTCGTCTGGAACACCTTCTTATATACTGTATTTCAATATCACAGTGTAAATACACCATATGAGTTGTGTGGGAGTACATATGCTCTTGTTATTCAATAAACAGCTCATGAAATATTTATTTCACGCGCTGTCTTAAATCTGCGGGACGCCGCGGCATGATCTTGATATGATCCCGGAACCTCGGCACATCAATCTCCTCGGGGTCGGCGATACATTAATCTCCTCACATCAATTTCTGATGGGAAGTCCCGCTTGGACCGTTTAACGTTGATACTTGTTCCTTCTGTCTAGTAGTCTTCTAGTTGTAATAAGATACCCTTTGGATCGCTTCAATAGTCTGAATATAAGTCATATTTGTGGTGGGTTTCAGTATTCTTTGCACTATCATTGATTACAACTGTGTTCTGTTGCCGAGACTCAGTTTTGATGTCATCAACAATTAACATCTGTGTCTTTTAATGATGCCGCGCGGTAACGGCGGATTCTGGAATACTTTGTACAGTGCATATGTCTAATACAGCATGACTTGGTGCCAAAAACACGCATATACTGCATGTTTATGCCCAAACAATTCTGGGCCGTATCACCAACTGCACTGGTTGTATTCATGGCTTCAACAGCCTCAATTGCTCCCCCAATTGCTCCGACGGCCCCAATTGTATTCAATGCTTGCACTGCTCTGATGGCCCCAATTGCACTTAATACTCTCACAGTCTCACTGCTCCAACAGCCCCAATTGCACTCAGTGCTCTCACTGCTCTGACAGCCCCCATTGCACTCAGTGTTCTCACTGTCTCAACAGCCCCAATTGCACCCAATGCTCACACTGCTCTGACAGCACCAATTGCACTCAATGCTCTCACTGCTCCAACAGACCCAATTGCACTCATTGCTCTCACTGTTCCAACAGCCCCAAACACATTTAATGCTCCCACTGATCTGACAGCCCCCATTGGCCTTGCACTGGGTGCTCTCACTGCTCCAACCGCCCCCATTGCACTCAGTGCTCTTATTGCTCCAATGGCCCCCACTGCACTCAGTGCTCTCACTGCTCCTCCAGCCCCAATCGCACTCAGTCCTCTCACTGCTTCGACAGCCCCAATTGCACCCAATGCGCACACTGCTCTGACAGCCCCAATTGCTCCAATGGCCCTCATTGTGCTACATCCCGAGGTCTTCTGACTAGGGTTTTAAAGTGCGGTGCACAAACCGTTGAGTAACCAACAACCGCACTGCACTGAACCGCGGTGAGGGTAAATAAAGGTTGCACCGGTGCAGTGGTTTGCATCCGGTGTGGTTTGCGGTTCTTGGAAATTGAAGAATTTGCATAACTGATCAAAACCGGTGGTCAACTGGTGCAATTTACATAATGAAAATAATTTATTAACTGTGTTTTTCAAGCCTGACTTTATGTATTGTAAAGTAGATGTGATCTGGTAATTAAATTTTTAATTGTATACAGCTCACAGACGCCCATGTGCCACATTTGATTTGGGCGCCTGTGAGCTGTATACAATCAAAATCTTGATGACCACATCAAATTTACTTTATACTAATGTAAGAATACCTTAATACAATGTTCATAAGTAGAGATTATTTTATTAGGCAACACTACAGGGTATATGATGTTTTGAAACTGGTATAACCGCCGTTTTCACCGGTTCCGCACCAGTTTGCACCGGGTTATTTCCAAACCGGTTCAAAACCGCATGCTTGCACTGAACCGGCACCAGTGAGGCGGTTCTTATCAGTTCAGTGCAAGGTTTGCTGAAATTTAAACAATATACCACCGGTGCAGTTATCGGTTTGCCCAAAATGGCTGACAAAACCGAACCGCACCGCACTTTAAAACCCTACTTCTGACTGTACTGTTCTGCTGCCCTCTACTTGCCTTAATTTTCCTACATTTTGCCTTGCACTTATCCAAGTCAACCCATTTAATTTCCCTAAGTTTTCACCCTTCCCATTGCACTCATTGCACCCACTGCGCTCACTGCCACCATTGCACTCACTGCTTCCACTGCTCTGACAGCCCCATTGCACTCACTGCTCTCACGGCTCCAATGGCCCCCATTGCACTCATTGATCTCATGGCTCCAACAGCCCCAATTGCACTCACTGCTCTCACAGCTTCAACAGCCCCAATTGCACTCACTGCTCCCACTGCTCCAACAGCCCCAATTGCTCCAACCACCCTCATTGAACTCACTCCTCTCACTGCTTCCACTGCTCTGACAGCCCCAATTGCTCCAACCGCCCTCATTGGACTCACTGCTCTCACAGCTCCGACAGCCCAATTGCACTCACTGCTATGACTGCTCTCATGGCTCCAATGGCCCCCATTGCACTCATTGCTCTCACTGGTCCAACAGCCCCAATTGCACTCACTGCTCTCACTGCTCCCATTGCCCTGACAGCCCCAATTGCTCCAATGGCTCTCATTGCACTCACTGCTCTCATGGCTCCAATGGCCCCCATTGCACTCACTGCTTTCACTGCTCTAACAGCCCCCATTGCACTCACTGCTCTCACAGCTCCAACACCCCCAATTGCACTCACTGCTCTCACTGCTCCAACAGCCCCAATTGCTCCAACGGCCCTCATTGCACTCACTGCTCTCACTGCTCCAACAGCCCCAATTGCTCCAATGGCCCCCATTGCCCTTGCTGCTCTCCCGGCTCCGACAGCCCCCATTGCACTCACTGCTCTCACTGCTCCAATGGCCCCAAGTGCTCAAATGGCCCTCATTGCACTCACTGCTCTCATGGGCTGGGAGTCACAGCTCCGACAGCCCCAATTGCACCCACTGCTCTCACTGCTCCAACAGCCTCAATTTCACTCACTGCTCCCACAGCTCCAACAGCCCCAATTGCTCCAATGACCACCATTTTGCTCAATGCTCTCACTGCTCCAACAGCCCAAATTGCTTCAATGTCCCCCATTGCACTACATCTCCAAATCTTCTGACTGTACTGTTCTGCTGGCCTCTACTTGCCTTAATTTTCCTACATTTTCCCTTGCATTTATCCCAGTCATCCCATCTAATTTTCCTAAGTTTTCCTTTCCAATATCCCAAATGTTACTTTCTAATTCACTAAGTTTTCACCTTTGATATCTATTGCACTTTTACCCCTTTAAACCTTTTGTAAACCTCACTTTCCTTTGCTTCGCCTCATGATTCCTTAAGTTTTTCCTTTTCATTGATGTTGTTTATCATCTTATTGGAAACTTTCATATTTCTCAATTTCATTTGTTTTTCCTATCTTTACCAAAGGTTGTTCACTCAAATTCAATTATTATCATGCCACTATGTGACTCCTTTGTCACATTTAATTTTCCTAAGTCTTTAACTTGTTCATGTGGATTATCTTGTACTTAGGGAATACTTTCTTTAAATTGTTTTCCACTAGTTTGACCCTTGTTTTTCCACTATTCTATCTAATTTCACCTTAAACATTTCCTAAGATATCCACCTTATGCTTACAATTTTAAAATCTTATTGAATACTCCAATTCCCCCTGCTTTTCATAAGTTATTCCTTTGAATTATCTGTTGTAATATCAACGGAAACTATCCTAAACTCATGTGGAATCACGGCGAGTCATTATGACTCATATTCGGTTCACGGTATTTTATGCATTGGATATAAGTCATAGCTAGTTAAGTAGAGTCACGTTGAGTCATATCTAGTCATGTAAAGTCATGCGCAGCAATGCACAGTCATTCCGCAGCATTCCGCAGCAAGCTTATTAAGTAGTTTCCCATGTACTAGTTTATCCCTATAAATATAGGCTCGAGGGACCCAGTTCAAAATAATTAAGAACTACCCCCACAACTAGCGAGCACTTAAACTCCACCAATAATTCACTAAGTATTACACAACCTTCAATAGGTTATGGGCCCCGACCTTAGCTGAATTAAATACACATTATCTTTGACATTACAAACAACAATTTGCACAACACTTTATCATCACTAAGAAGCCAACAACAACACAGTCACCAGTCTAGCAATAATGTCTACCAACCATTCAAGTAACACAAAGCTTGGGGATTATTGTTATGACCCGGATCTAAATCCTATACACCCAATCTTTTTTCTTCTGTAACCAACTATGAACACTATCATTAATACTTCTACTTAACATTTTACATTCATTAGTTATTCAACACCATTTGGGTTAATGCTGCACACATTCTTCCAGAACACCAGAATGATCTTTAACAGTCACTGCACAGTCTGCACAGTCATGACATCATTCTAGCTCCACAACTATGATGTCATCTTGCTACTCCACAATCATGATGTCATTCCACTGCTCTGCAGTTATGATATCACATCACTGCTCCACAGCTATGACATCATTGCATAGCCTCTTTACATCAATGACTCAATATCAGTCATTGCACAGCCAGATATCTGAGTCAACTACGGTTCCGCATACATGACTCAATATTAGTCATTGCACAGCATTACATAGTCAGACTGACTCATCCGCAGTATTTCCGCAGTTATGACTCAAATCTAGTCATTCCGCAGCATTTCCTAACTAGTACACATTGCACAGTATATAAGTAGTCTAGATTTACCAATGTACGTTAGACATATTATTTTTCTTAAATCCAAACCCCCACTTGTTTGCTGTTATCACTTGTGTGAATCACCAGACCAACTCATTGTATCTTGTTGAGCTATCTCCAAGCTACAATACACATTTATACATCTTGTTGAGCTAACTCCAAGTTGTATCCACTAATATTCACCTGTTGAGCTATCTCCTAGTGAATACTTCTTTAATTGCCACTTGTTGAGCTATCTCCGAGTTGCAACTTCCTATTACTTGTTGAGCTATCTCCGAGTATTAGACATCACACTCACTATTACTTGTTGAGCTATCTCCGAGTATTAGACACCATACTCACTACTACTTGTCGAGCCATCTCCGAGTATTAGTTCTGATTCATATTACTGCTTGTCGAGCCATCTCCGAGGGTAATCTTATTATTATTTGTCGAGCTATCTCCAAATAATAACTTCTGTGAGTTTCGTATTACAAACTAGTTACTAACTTTACTTGAGCCTAGTTGTTTGAGTATATATT
The DNA here is from genome assembly GCA_015501585.1 of Rhodocollybia butyracea. Classification (NCBI taxonomy): domain Eukaryota; kingdom Fungi; phylum Basidiomycota; class Agaricomycetes; order Agaricales; family Omphalotaceae; genus Rhodocollybia; species Rhodocollybia butyracea. The sequence goes on along the minus strand of JADNRY010000098.1, from coordinate 68,151 downwards.
TTTTGCCTAGCGGTTTCAACGAACGGAAAGGCTTGCTCTATAATCTCATTAATTTCTCTTATCATTTTTACTGCCGAGTTACATACTGTGAAGGTTTGGATGAGACTATTGATCGAGTCATAACAATTATTTCCTTAGACTCCCAAAACTCAATTCAGATGGATCAAATTGGGTCATATACAAGGACCGCTTCATGTTTGCTGCTGAAGCTGCAGGACTTGAAGAGTATTTGAAAGACACAGCTGCACCAAAGCAGAAACCAGCAATTGCTGATGCCAGTGCTGGCCCAACAGCAGCAGAGACCAAAGCCATTGAAGAGTGGGAAAAGGAAATGAAAACATGGAATTCAGAATCAGCAATATTAAAGCAGGGAATTGCAAGCACTATACCTGATTCATTATTCCTAAAGGTTAAAGGGGAGACAGCAGTTGGAAAGATGTGGAAGAAATTAGTAGATGAACATCAGATGAAGTCAAAAATGATGGTGGTCGACTTGCGGCGTAAATTACAGAATGAACGTTGTGAGGGTGACAATGATGTTCGGGATTACTTATCCAGAGTAATTGCCTTACGAGAAGATTTGATTTCAATGAATGCAGATCCCGGCGAGGATAATTTCATTGCAATAATCATGACCGCTCTTCCAAGATCATATGACCCTTACCTGGCAGCATTGACTGCAACGGCAACACTTGTTAGCACAACACTCACAGTGGATACATATATTCGTGCGATCCAAGATGAAGCAGATAGAAGGAAATTGGGACAACAAAATTCCAAAAATGGAGCCAAAGAAGCAGCATATGCTGTGGGACCATCAAAGAAGTCTGCAGGAAATAGGAAATCAGTGAAGTGTTTTAATTGTGGTAAGATGGGTCACATGAAGCAGGATTGCTTTGAGGAAGGGGGTGGAAAGGAGGGCCAGTGGCCTAAATACTGGAAAGGGAAAGGCAAGGGAAAGACCTATTCTGCCAAAGCAGCCATTGACAATGAAGACTTTGCATGGTATGCAAGTGTAATCCCTGATGAGAAATGGGAAGCTAAAATCACTGAAAACCTGTTGGGATATGAAGAACCTGACACAAGTAAATCAGAGCAACTGGAAGGGATGGGAACCATCTATGAAAATGATGAGATCCTATGGGCGTTCAATGAAGAGGGCAGTAAATCCAGTGCTGAAACAGTGCTTACCCAAGAAACAAGGTCTGAAGATGGTAATTCAATGCCAGATCTTCAGAGTATCTCCACATCAATTGATGATGATTTGGGAGATTGGCGCACAGCCGAGCCTGACAATGATGAGGCATGGTTCAGTGACATTGACGAAGAAGAAATCCCTGACCTACAAGAGGTAGAGGATTGGTATGACAAGAAGGAAACTTGTCTAAAATCACAGGAAGGACCTATCCTAGTTCAACTTGAAGTACCTGACCCAAATGCTATACAAGAGCAAGGGGATGTTGAATATCAGGAAATTGATGTGCTAGGAAGAGCACAGACCAGGTATGATTTTAGTTATCTTGCAAATGCTGACAAGAATATAGGAGGTATTACTGAGCTCTATGACTCAGGTGCATCACGCCATATGTCCCCATATAGGGAGAAGTTTATCAACTTTGTTCCCATTGCCCCCAAAGATATTAGGTCTGCTGACAGTGGAACCTTTGAGGCAGTTGGACGAGGTGACATGCGGATCACAATTCCTGGTAAAAAGAAACGGACAACAATTTTAATTAAAGATGTTTTATATGCACCAATGTTGAGTGTGACACTCATATCAGTGGGCAAAATTGCAGCATCTGGATGTTCTATCATATTCCGCAATCAATTTTGCAAAATATATGATGAGAAACATAAATTGTTGGGGCAAGTAAACTGCAACAATGGGCTATATCAGGTCCATCATGAACCTGATCAAACCTATGGCATGGCAGCTAATAGTGTGAAAGTGACAGTGAATGAATTACACCGTCGACTTGGTCACATTGCACCAGAAGCTTGCAGAAAAATGGTTCAGGATGGTCTTATTGAAGGCATTGAACTAGATGAAAAGGAACCAGTGAAAACATGTGATACATGTGAATATGCAAAGAAGACCCGGAAACCAGTCAAGAAGGAAAGGGATCAGAAAAGGGCAGCAAATATTGGTGATCATATCCATTCTGATGTATGGGGACCATCCCCAGTACAAACTCCTCATCATAAACATTACTACTGTTCATTCACAGATGATCATTCTAGATGGTCCATGGCTTATCTTCTGGCAACAAAGGATGAGACTTTTGATGCATTTAAGCAATTTTGTGCATGGTTATGGACACAAAAAGAGATCCGAGTAAAAATGTTAGGATCAGACAGAGGAGGGGAATATCTGGGCAGATTATTCAATCAATATTTGGCTGAAGAAGGAATAACTCGAAACCTTACTGTTCATGATACACCAGAGCATAATGGAGTCTCAGAAAGACTTAACCGGACTCTCCTTGAACGAATCCGTGCAATGTTGCATGCAAGTGGATTACCCAAAAACTTGTGGGGAGAGGCTTTGAAACATGCAATTTGGTTGAAAAATAGATCAGTAACAAGAGCATTGAAGGATAAAACACCTTATGAGATTATGTTTGGTGAAAAGCCAAATTTATCAAATCTCCGGGAATGGGGAGCCAAGGTATGGGTACATGAAGATGGCAATACAAAACTTGAAGGCCGAGCAAATATTGGACATTGGCTGGGATTTGATCTTGAGTCAAGTGGCCACAGAATTTATTGGCCAGATACTCGGAAAATTTCTGTAGAAAGAAGTATCAAATTTGATCAAGACGCGTCAACATTTGTACCTGGTGGAATTCGGTATGAGGGGGAGAATGAAGGATTCATTCCGAACCCCACCAAACCAGACAACACAGAAATTCCAAACTCTCCAAAACCTTCTCAAACAACAGCTCCTACTATTACAATAGATCCTACTTCACAAAATCCACCACCCAAAGATCACTTAGGAAAACTGATCAACTCCAGTGTTGATGAGGGAAATATTCTAGAAGGGAAACGCAAGCGCACTGCAACACGCAAAGTGCAGGACCTTATTACTGGAGAGGGAAGAACTGATAATAGACCTAGTGCACCATTAGTAACTCCCGGTGTACAAATCCCTGGTATAGGAAAGGATATAGCAGGAGGACTCAATCAAGCTGTTTTTGGACTTGCAGCAATGGAAGCTGTAAGCATTGATCCCACTTATGAAGAGGCCAAGAAGAGGTCAGACTGGAAAAGATGGGAGGAAGCTCGAGACATTGAGCTAAAGACACTATTGGAAGCAGGAACCTGGGAAGTTGTCCCAAGACCTGCAGACCATAATGTTGTGGACTGCAAATGGGCACTGAAGCTCAAATTGAAGGATGGGAATATTGACAAGTATAAAGCCAGACTTGTGGCAAAAGGATTCACACAAGTTGAGGGAGTAGATTTTTATGAAACATTTGCACCTGTTGCAAAGATGGAATCACTCAGGATAATTCTCACCATGGCAGCCCGAAACAACTGGGATATTGAAGTCTTTGATTTTCATGGAGCATACTTAAATGCTACATTTGAAGACAATGAACAAATCTACATGGAGCAACCACCAGACATAGAGTTTGCTGACAGGAACTAGATATGTTCTGAAGCTGAAGAAAACTTTATATGGCCTTAAACAATCAGGTCGAAAATGGTATGAAATGTTAACAAACAACCTTGTGGAGCTGGGATTCTCCCCTATGGAGAAGGATCATGCAGTTTACAAGCGAGTTGTCAATGATGACATAGCTATTTTAGCTGTTCACGTTGATGATGTCACCATTACTGGGAGCTCCGCAGCTTTAATTCAGGAAACACAAGACCTAGTTGCAGAACGGTTCAAGATCACAAAATTAGGCCCAATTAATTGGTTGCTTGGTATGAAGGTTGAAAGAGACCGAGAGAACCAAACCATTTCATTGTCCCAGCAAGCTTTTATTGAAGCTGCATTGAAGGAAATGAACATGGCAGATTGCAAACCATTGTCTATGCCTATGGATCCAAATGTGCGACTTTCAAAGGATGATTGTCCCACAGACCCAGCGGACAGAAAGGAAATGGCAAAAGTGCCATACCGAAAAGGAAATGGAAAGATAAACTGGCTGGCACGAGGAACAAGACCAGATATATCCTTTTCTGTGTCACAACACTCACAATTTCTAGATAATCCAGGACCTGTTCATTGGGAGTCACTCAAGCGGGTATTCCGCTACTTACAGGGAACAAAACACTGGAAACTTACCTTGGGAGGTAAGAAAACTGGACTGGAAATATACAGTGATGCAGATGGCATGAGCCAGGAGATGCGGCATGCAATCTCTGGTTATGCATTTATTATTGATGGGGGAGCTATTTCTTGGAGTACCAAGAAACAAGAGCTTGTCACTCTGTCAACTGTTGAAGCTGAATATGTTGCTTTGACATATGCAGCAAAGGAAGCACTATGGCTTCGTCAATTTCTGGAGGAATTATTCCATCCCATTGATCAGCCATTTATTATCTATGGTGATAATCAAGGTGCCATTGCTTTGGCCAACTCTGAACTTGGACAATTTCATGCAAGGACCAAACACATTGATATCCGATATCATTTTATCCGCCAATGTATTCAAGACGGCACTATTCAATTGGTCTATTGTCCTACAGAGGAAATGGTAGCTGATATCTTCACCAAAGCTTTGACAAGTTCAAAGGTGAAGTATTTTGCAAAGAGTCTTGGACTAATTTCCGCTTGAGGGGGAGTGTTGTAATATCAACGGAAACTATCCTAAACTCATGTGGAATCACGGCGAGTCATTATGACTCATATTCGGTTCACGGTATTTTATGCATTGGATATAAGTCATAGCTAGTTAAGTAGAGTCACGTTGAGTCATATCTAGTCATGTAAAGTCATGCGCAGCAATGCACAGTCATTCCGCAGCATTCCGCAGCAAGCTTATTAAGTAGTTTCCCATGTACTAGTTTATCCCTATAAATATAGGCTCGAGGGACCCAGTTCAAAATAATTAAGAACTACCCCCACAACTAGCGAGCACTTAAACTCCACCAATAATTCACTAAGTATTACACAACCTTCAATATTATCATTGCTTGCCCTTTCTTATTTAAAACAAATGAGAAAAATCAGTTCCCTAAGTGTTTCCTAAAGATTTCATTTGTAACACAACTAACAATAATCATATGCAATGAACCATTTCCCTAAGTTTACCACAATGTTTCTCTGAACTACTTCACTTATTGATCTATCATTTTTTGACAGTTTTTGATATAAATTACCTAAGTTAGGCTAACTTAGGGAACTTTGCATGCAGTGATATACTACAGTAATCAATTTACTCTTGCAACTATTTAAATTCACATATTGCAGTGCCGCAACTCTCTTGACGTTTACTTGTGAAATGCTTCTACAGGTATGTTTGGATTAGCTATGGACAAGACAGAACAACCCAGTGAGGTAGCCTTACATCATCAGTTATTGTCAAAATCTCAAGGGTAGAATCACTAGTTGCAGGGGATTTGATACTATAAGAGTAATTACATCAGTACAATACTAACCAAAAATACACTTTGCCATACCTCTTGTCATTGAACAATCCCTCACCCTTATTTTTGAGATTGGGATAGGCCATTACCGCTGTACATGCAAGAGACAACAGCACAAGCTTCATGACAGATGGGGTATGCATAGCTTGAGATTTTCAGTGTTCAAACTTGCTGTCTTTTAAATGCAATTATTGATCACATGCCAATGCTGCCCCTGATATTGGTACCTGGCCTGGGCGGTGTTGCAGCTGCTAGGAGACTCTAATGAAGTACAATTGATTTGTTCCGGAAAATTTTTTGGTAGCTTGTTCATACCATAGTTGTAAGTACCAGCTAGATGTGTGGATGTGTACTTAATTTCAGTGGACAAAGAGGGGTAGTGGTACAAGCCTACGACTTAGTCCCTGCCTGGTCCTCGGCGCCGTGGGTGGGCCAGACCGAAAGAAACAATATAATGATATGATGTCCATGCCATCTGCCAACATAATGATGTGATATGATCTCTGTCTATCTGCCAAATGTTTCGCAAAATCTTTGTGTTTTCCATCTCGTGCAATCGCACACTGTTACAACACTTAGCAACGGCATCGAACTAGCATTGTAAAGAATGTCCCATCCAATACAGTATCAAGCCTGTGGAAATCATGAAATGTGAGTGGATCAGAAGGAAACCAACATGATGTGAATCTGTGATATGATGATACTGTTCAGCTGTCAAATACCTTCACTGTATGAATTTGTGCCTTTAATGATATCCAACTGCCTCCGTGTACAAATGTCTTGTACAAACTGGACTCATAATGTGTCTGATGTCAATATTGCATTGACCCAAATGTAGTGCAAAATCGGCGCCTGTGCAGAGTTGGCTGAGAGTCGTTGACTATGTATAGCTGTGTATGGCCAATTTCCTTATGTAGTGTAGTATACAATTGTAGAGTATATAAGCTTCTAGGTCTGTGTAATGAGGCCCCGCGTTGACCCAGGGCTTTACCCATCAGCATCTCTACCTGATTGTCTCCACATTTGAAGGAGGAGCGTAGGTGGTATCTGAATCTTCTTGCAACAACATTCGCTACTAAGCCAAGGTGGGAAACCACACCAAGGTCTCAAGACGGTAATTTGCTTTTTGAATCTTAATTAACAGGTGCCTTAACAAGCTTCATCCAGTTCCGAATCCAATTCTCACAAGCAATTTGACCCTCATCCAAACTTCATGTGCAAAAGTCCATAATGACTCCAGAAGAGGTAGAAGAAGTTACACATATTGGCCAAGTGTTGTGGGGAAATACTGCTCAGACGATATTACAATCCGTTCTCTATGGTAAAATCATTGCCTTATCTTTGAAGAAAAAACCTTACTTGTCAATACTTTAGGCATTTATTGTTCAGGTGTTGCACTTAGCATTTGTCTATACTCGTGTGAGTTTAGATATAAGGCTCTGCACAAATTTTGATACATCTTTGTAGGAGCAATAAGTGTGCAAGTAGAGCAAAGAATGCATCGACCTTCTTCCTTGTTGGCACATTTGTCCTCATGATACTGTACATTGTCAGTCAGTCTGCAGCGATTCTCACCCTCATCAAGTATGGCCTTGTAGTCTCTCTTCCCGGTGGAATTATGTCCCAAGCAGCAGCAGCAGATCTTCAGCCATTGTTGAGACTCAGTCAATTGATCACAATATGGTCACGCAGCATTGTAGTGAGTTGGGATGCGGGCCTACACTGAGTACTGCCACCTGCTAACTTGAACCCATAAGTCCTTGATTGCAGATGCTGTCATTGCGTGGAGAGCTTCAGGGGTTTGGGTTGGTAATAAGGCTGCCAAATGGACATTGGTTGTTTTGATGCTGGCGGATATAGGTGGGATTGATTTACACTCATTGTCGTGGTGGTTCCTTGCTGATCCAATATAAGCTGTCTCACTGGTCGATGACATTGCAGACTCTCGATTAGAACTTTCACCCAACAGCAATGTCAGCAATTCGATTGTGGCTCTCGATGGGATAGTTTTTGCGGTCGCATTGTCAGTGAATATGGTTGCAACCTGTCTAATAGGCTTCCGGGCGTGGTCAGTAGTGAACGTTCTCAATGAAGCTTAATTTCGTGACTTTTGAAATTGCAGGACCTATCACAACTCAATGAGAGCGATTTCAATTAGAAGGAAAAAAAGCAGAGTAGAAGGCATTTTTCTTCTACTTGTGGAATCTGGGACTGCATATGCACTGTTTCAGGTCTGCTTCTCACATACAGAGTATAACTTGGTTCCACTAAATGAAATTTATCAGATAATTAACATAATAATCAGAGAATTAGATGTTAAGGCAGCAGACCTTTCACCTATCATCTATGCTGGAGAGTCTGTTGAACAACTCAACATATATGCTGCAGTGAGGACCCTATTATGATTTTTGTCAATACTCATTCCTCAATCATGTTTTTCAGGCTTTAAATCCAGTAGTAATTTTTATCCTGGTGCAAACTCAAGACATGGATGAGCACAGTTTCTGGATTCCCACATTGATCCAGCAGCTTGAACTCTCCGGCACCCAGAGTGGGTTAGAAGGCACTTCTGCCGAAACTGAACAGTCTGGCCAAGCCAACCATCTCAGTCCCCCTATGACTGAATGAAAGGGTATCTACTTGACTCTACTCGGTAAATTGAGGGCAGAAAGGCAGCCTGCAAAGAGGGTGTAGAAATGAATGCGGAGATACACCGAGACTTCAAGCGGTTTGGAGCCTTCACATCCTTCTCTCAAATTCGAAAGGGAGAAATTGGTATCCTTAGTCAATACCACAAGGGTAATATCCTAATTCAATCCATACTAATAGTGTTACAAATAAGTATTAAACAGTAAATATAGTTCAATCAAGGGAATTCCTCTCCCCATTTACCTGATAGGCAAAAACTGCGGAAACAGCAAGGCATACCCCCATTGACCATACAAACCCTCCTATCCAGGTGCCCCCAGCAACGTTTCTAAGGTCGGAAGCATCCTTAAATACTGATATCCATCCATTCCCATGATATTGAAAGGCATCGGTGTCGCACCAACACGTTTGAAATGCTCCGATATCCTCCATAACGCCGGACGCGATGAGCCACGCTGCATTAAAGATGGCAAGAGTCTTGCCTGTGATACGCATTATAACCGCCAGTGCGCTCAGACCGCGCGTGCCTCGTTGATCCCGAACTTCGAGTCTTTGCATGACTTCATGCGAGATAAGATTAGAGAAGACGAGCATGAGCCATGATACGGTGGCAGCGATGCCATAGATGAGATAACCTCCTGAGCGGCAGCCAAGTCCAACGGCTGGTGTCCAGTACGCCACGAGGATAGCAGCCCCGGTGGTACCCCATTGGAGAAACAGGGCAACCAAGGCGGCTTGAAACATGTGATGAATTATATGGGGATGTTGATGGAGAGACGATAATGGTATGAAAGCTCTGAGCTCTGGTTCCAAGCGACATCGGATGGCGGCATCTCGGGCTGTCGATGGATTAAACATCGTTCGGAAGCTGGAAATCCCATTCTCGAATCCTCGTTGTACGTGTCCAGCGAATGTGAACCAAGTGAAGATGCGGGCGTAATTAAAGATTGGCCCCTCTGTCCTTTCGTCGCCTCGCACATCAAATCCCCACCAGGTGAGAAGGGGAGAGGGAGATTCGTCGAAATCGTTTGGCGAAAGCTTGGGAATGCCCTGTTGAGCCAGGACATAGTCAGATTGAGAATCTCGACCTACACTGCCCTTGCGGCTCATATGGGGAAAGGGCGCCTGCGAACCTGAACACACGTCCCTGGTGTGTAAAGAGGGAATTTCCGATTGACTGGCGCCAGATGCGTGCCGCTGATGAATTGGTAGAAGAGGAAGTGTCTCTCGAAACGTACTAAAAGCTCCACTTCGAGCATCGGACAAGATATGCAGGTCAGCGTTTGGGCAGAGACCTGTCTGAGCCACATATTCAACTTTCCCTGTAATGTCGCGCTCTGGGATGAATTTGTGGTCTGTGAGAGCTTTCTTGATGGTCCCGACCTTGCACTGCGATCCTACACGAACATATCTAGAAGATATGAGCTCAAGATTTGAAGGTGTGCAAAGGAAATCCTACCCAAAGACGATTGGAAACCTGCAATTGAGATGATTTAGCTCTAAAGCAATTTAGAGGCGGGAAAGCCTTACATCCAACTCCAGACTGTGCTAGATGCGAATTGATTACCGACGTCGGGGCTGCCGAGTGAGTCATGGACTGCTGCAATGAATGATATCAAGTACGCTAGAAAGGCGAACAGAACTATAAGTGTGTTAGTATCAGTATCGTACAATCGGCACTAATCAGATCATATACCTTGGGCAAGGAATGACTGCGTGAAGCCACGTCGTGTGTTGCGAAGATCCTTCTCCGCAGTTATCCAGAATTTCTGTTGACCGTTATCGTCATCCAGAATGATGAGACTGGCTAGTTCGCCAGCCCTCTGATTAGCACGCATAGGACATTGTTGAGTTTCCCGAAGAATAAATGCAGCTGCGTCAACTCGTTCGACCATGTAACGGCAGCGTGAATTGTGTTGCGCCCTGTCTTTGATTTTTCGGAATGCAATGGAGATGTACCGTCGATTGAAAGCTGTGAGTGCGATAGAGTACGCCGCAAGGGCTGGGCTCCCGATAGACAAGCAGGCGCTCATGAAATTTATGGAGCCGTTCGCTTCGAAGGGTAGCTGGGCTATCAGGGCGAGCCAAGGCAGCAGCCAGGTTGACATAGTGAGCGCAGAGGAAGTAAAATCTACGCTCTTGCTCATATTAAGCGAAATTCATCTGAAGAACAGTATTGTGCTCACCTGTGTGAATATCCCGCAGCTCTGCTCGCAAGCTCTGTTCGATATGCCCCAGACGTCAGGTGGAAGACTGCCATTGGCAGGACAGGTAGGAAAAATAGCCTCTCCAAGAATATTGACGAGGCCTTCGGAGGTGCAATTGAACTTGGAGGCACATGCGGTTTGCCAGTCCGGCACGCTCACGGTGCTGAGAGAGGTACCCATAGCTGTGAAGTTAGGCGCCGTTGTCGATGACACGAGGCAGGCCGATTTTATGTTAAGCAGGGAAACGGTGCAAACCCTAACCCCGAGTCTCATCCCTGCTCACCATTCAACAGCATTCGAGCCAGACATAGAAGTTCACAGCATTACAAGGTTTTTACGCTTTTGGGCTTTAATTAATAAATGTTTGGTGGCCGGACGTCGCATCAGGTTGCATCGCGGACTTGGATTCCTTTCATGATAGCATCTCGAATCCGATATCAAAGCAACCTAGGTAAAAAACTGCGATCAAGAAGTAGGAGGCTCCCTGAGGAAGCTCGAAGGCCGAGGAAGGATTGCTCACATTCAATGCACGTAAGGAGTGAAGATTCTGAGGAAATTTTCCACCGCCCTCGTCTTCCGTTATCGTTATCTCTACATGATTGATCGATCCAAAGCCGTCACCACCCGTCCGGTCCGGCCGCAAGCGGGCGTCAAATCTTTCGCTTGTTTTGCCTTCGATTCGTTTCGTCATTTCAACTGACAGTTGGTGGTTCGTAGGATTTGGGGAAAGGTGCCAGCAAATCTTTAGGCCTTTAAGCTTTAGGCCTTGAGCTCGACACAGAAGTGAGATGGCAATATGGATGCACCAACGAGTGAAGGTATGTTTATTTATCCTCGTCAATACTCTGAAACACTGTTGCTCAAGGATTTCTAACTAGCTGTTCGCCCAATAATGATCAATTGCATCCAGGTTATTTAGTCCCGGTGCTGAGAAGATTAAGACTCTATTAACGCTTTGGTATCTGTGAATCGTTGTCAGTATAAACGGGTAGAATGGAAATTGGAACGTTGGAACATTGACGTCAAGCTGCAGTGAGCTTTTTCCTCTTCATATACATCCAGTTCCATTCTCTCTTCGATTTGTTTCCACCACGTCGTCGCTCACTAACCTCCTTTTCCTAGATTCGTGTCCTACCTCCCAGCACAACGTCTGCATCCACGTCCAGTCCGCATGCAAACCTGGCCCTTTCACCTTTGACATTGTGACTTTTACCACATTACCAATTCAATGTTCAACATCCACTACGTTCTTTATCGGACTAAATGGACTGGACTAGGTTCTTCGGTTATTAAAGGCTTAAATAGTCGAATATCTGCCAACTTTCGGTATTTCTAGGTCAAATACCATGAAGACTTGGGCGACGTTTGGACTTTCGGGCATGTCTCATTACGCCCAACATTTACACGGTCGATATGGGCAGCAGAAACCTGGGAGTTCTGGAAAAAGTTGATAATATCGACGCCATTTTGGAGCAATTAAAAAAATTCCCCGGAGCTTCTGTTCCACGCTGTATCTTCGATCGTTCCTGATACGACTACTCTGTCTCAGAAATTCCTCCCCATAATATGATGCTCTTCACGAGCTGTATCCATCGTTGAAAACAATCTCAATGACTGTTGGCGGTAACTAGTCTTTTCATTGCGATGAGATGGAATGGGACATGGGACATGGCTGAGGCGTTGGGTAGAGTGGCCAGTGAATCCAAGAAGCTAATTCGTGAACAAATATTCATGATCTGTGTTGGGAATCGTCTTTCTGTATCAAACCTATCACTTCCTGCTCCAGAAAATTCATCGATAGAGGATTGATTTGCTGGTTTTTCCCTCGAGATCTTGTGTCGGTCTCTCCGCTATAGCCCCGCATCTCATACCACCTCCAGTACGGGTCGAACGCCACTTTCGGCTTGCATTTTCAGGTTTTGGTTTCTCAGCTGGAACTAATTCCTGCCCGTCCCGATAACGACCCGACGGTTGTCATCGAGCAGTAGACCCCATCGCAGATATCTATGATATCGATTCCACTCAGAAGTCCTGGAGCATTTTTTTCCACCTTCGCACTGATATCCTCCGCTGGCGATTCTAAATCTTAGAATCTACGAGCGTGACAGACATTCAGCCGACTTTGCCCAAGTTTAGCGGCATCGAAGGGCCCATGTGACGCCTGGATCAGCTGTATTCGAATCAGCGATACGGTACGGGAAGGTAGTGTGGGTCACGGTAGAGGAGAGTTGGAAAGCTCAGTGTAAACTCGGCACACTTAGCGATGATATCCGTACTGTTGTATTGCTGGTACTTACCGGGGATCTATAGAGATCTACAGCCGCAATTATGAAGCTAATTGCTCTAAATACCGAGGCGTGCCATTGAGAACCGGCGTTCAGACTTTGGAACGTGACAGGTAGCTTTCTGCTTGACTGACCTCTCGCTCATTATTAATGATGAGCGGCTTGCGGAGGCTCAATAAAATAATTTTAAGAATGCCAATTCTTGATTCTTAGTTTCGAGGACAATACCTCAGTACATATTGCGTAGAGTGCAAGCTTTGTACTCGAGCGCTCTGAAATTTAGTGCCCTAAGGTTTGGAGCCGAGCCCATAACACTGCATTCTCGGAAAAAGGGGGAAAACTCGGCAATTTCTCATGACCGACCGGAAATTTGTGTAATTTAGGTCACCGGGGGCCATACAAATTCGATGATCAGCATAACTATTTGCCACCTTTGCTTCCCCCATGTCGCAAACTCAGCGTCCACGGAAACGAGAAAAGTTGCTCAGATTTTTTCACTTACGCTCATCACGCGCAGTATCTGTGTCTGCACGTACAGTGAGCGCTGATCAAGCCCCGGGCCCACCACATGACATTGATTCAAGTACGAAAAACCCCTCACAATCGCCCGGATTGCCATCGCCATGGAAGATGGCATTGGACGGTACACAAATTGTGCTCAGTGGACTGGAAAGGTGCTTGGATGGAGTGCCTATTGCAAGCAATGTGGTTGGAGCGCTCAATGTTCTTATGGATATTGCAAACGTGAGTAGTCTGAACGTCATGAATCTTGACTGCACTCTATATGTAGGCTAAAAATGGGTTAGGACGTGAAAGATAACAACGAGGATCTTTCTCAACTTTGTGATCTCGTAAAGAAACGCCTGGAAATTCTGAACTCTAAACTTGATGCGACCAAGGCGTCCAAGTTGCGTGGTTTACCGCTTTCTGCTACTCTTCCAGATCTGAGTACTTTTTTTACAGCGATTTACAGTCTGCCGCTGAAGGCTTTGCAACGTTTGTCGTCCAAACAGTCATCAATTAAGTACTCCAAATGATAGGTAAATTGTATACAGGTTTCTTGTGGATAAACTACATGCCTTGCAAGATATTCGTGGGATGCAAGCATGGAAATCTGTCCTTGAGAGCTCCGAGAACAAGGCCCTAATTACTCGCTCTCTGAAAGATATCCAGGAACAGACGGTTACATTCCAAGTAAATAGCTATGATTTTTCTAGCTTCACTGGAGCTAATGAATTACCTTTCAGTTAGATATCTCTCTCTGTGTTGAAAAAAACTTGGAAGGCATCAAGGACAATGTTGAGGTATGTCAATTCGCTACCTTGCATTGATTGAGTTCAAGTTAATCGACAAGATAGAGACTATTGTTGAACAACTGGCTTCGCTCTAAACATGCACAATGGAATATATCTCCAACCGACATGGACCACGGTTCAATTGATCATGGTACTTGCACAAATGGTACCCGACATTCTGTGCTCCAAAAGATTAAGGCATGGGCTTCTGATCCAACCTCTTCACCTGTGTTTTGGATGGATGGGGAAGGTGGATCTGGGAAATCAACTATTTCCCGGACCATTGCTCATCACTTTGACACCACAAGAGGGCTTCCTCCTCCAATCACTTTTTTCTGTTCGCGCAAATTTCATGATACAAGGCAACAGGTTTACATCATACCGACCCTTGTATATCAGCTTTGCTGGCAATCAAGGGCCTTTTCATCTGCTCTTTGTCAAACACCGACTGAGATGGCAATGGAAGTTGTCTCAAAACAAATGGAGGTGCTATTTATCCAACCATGGAAGGAAGCTAGGAGATCTCGTTCCCAGGGTCTTCCACCTGTTCTTGTAATTGTGGATGCACTTGACGAGGTTGCACATGGTGGTGGGTTCAAATTTCTGGCGATGCTGTTGGAAGCAGTACAAAAACAGCAATTGCTGGGTATCAAGTTTCTGATTACCAGTAGGCCTGACCCACACCTGAAGAAGCTTTGTGGATCAATCACAGCAGATGCAGCCTGTGAGCTATATAGCATTCCTAGAGCAGAGGTGGAAAAAGATATTCTCAAGTATCTTGAAACAGAAATGCATGAGGTGACAAGTGATGATGATAATAGGGTTCTGGAGGAGCTTGCAAGGAAAGCAGATGGTCTCTTTATTGCGGCAGCCACTGCTGTACGACATGCTAAACCAAATAGCCAATTCACCGGTCCTGAGCAGATCCAATACCTCAAAGAGATTGTTGGGGGTTGGTCCAGCCATAACACTGGTATGGCATTGGTGGACAGCATGTACCAACAGATCTTGGCAGATTTATTTAGTGTTGTGCATGACAGACCTGATGCATTTCATACCCGACGAGACATACTTCATGCCATTGTCTCCACTGAGGAACGCATATCTGTCAACAGTCTTTCAGAAATGATTGCTCATGATCAAGAAGATGTCAAAAAGATGCAAGGGACAATTTCCAAAGTTCTAGAAAGCCTTCATGCTGTTTTAAGGATCTCCAGAGGCAAAATTGAATGGTACCACACATCATTTCTGGAGTTCATCTTTAATCCCTCTCGGTCGAATTTCCTTTATCATAACCAGAGGATTGAACTACATTGCAGCATGGCCAATCAGCACAAATTTCATGCTCATCGTTGTTTCCGAGTGATGCAGTCATCACTTCGGTTCAATATATGTGGCCTTCCATCATCTTTCATACCTGACAACAAAGTGAAGAACCTGGAAAAGCAGGTAGAGAAGTGCATCAGTGAAGGACTTGTGTACGCATGCCTGTATTGGGCTAACCATGTGACATCAGGCCAATACAGTGATGAGGCTGACCAAGACAAAATAGAACAAAATCTTGAAAAGTTCCTGACAAGCAGATTCATGTTTTGGATTGAGGCAATGAGTCTGTTGAAGGAAGCTTCACAGTGTGGAGCAGCACTACACAAGATCCAGAAGTGGCTCAATAAGGTAAATAAATATGATTTTATAACTGGTGCACTGATCTCATGAATGTCCAGGAAAAACATGGGCAACAACTCTTGTTAGATATCTCTGATGCAATAAAATTGACACTATCTTTTGCCGCACATCCTCCCAGCAAATACACCCCACATCTCTATATATCATCGCTAGCTGGAAGCTCACCTGGGTCAAAACTATTAGCACATTGGAGAAGTCAATTTCATGGGATCCCGAGTTTACATTTCAATCAGACGCCAGAAGTAGAGTTGATGAGCCTGGAAGGACATACAGGCTATGTTACTTCGGTGGCATTCTCTCAGGAGGGGCAACAAGGTGTTTCAGGATCAAATGATATGACTGTGAGGATTTGGGATGTGCAATCGGGCAGGCAAATACAAATTTTGGAAGGCCATACTGCCTGTGTTAGATCCGTGGCCTTCTCTCTTGATGGCAAAAAAATTGTGTCTGGGTCAAATGACATGACTGTTCGAATTTGGGATGGGCAGACTGGCAGAGAGATCCAAAAATTGGGAGGCCACAATTGCTCTGTCACATCAGTGGCATTCTCTCCTCATGACCAACACATTGTGTCTGGGTCTGATGACAACAGTGTAAGGATTTGGGATAGGCACTCTGGAAGGGAGATTCAAAGGTTGGAGGGACACACTTCATGGGTAATGGCAGTGGCATTCTCACCTGATGGCCAGCAGATTGTGTCTGGATCAAATGATCACACTGTCAGGATTTGGGATGGGCAGTCTGGCAGAGAAAATCAAAAGCTGGCAGGTCACACTTCCCGGGTCACATCAGTGGCATTCTCTCCTGATGGCCAGCACATTGTATCGGGGTCATCAGACAAGAGTGTGAGGATTTGGGATAGCCACTCTGGCAAGGAAGCTCAAAGATTGGAGGGCCACACTTCCTGGGTTACATCAGTGACATTCTCCCCTGATGGTCTGCAGATTGTATCTGGGTCTGATGATAAGAGTGTGAGAATTTGGGATAGGCAGTCTGGCAGAGAGATCCAAAGATTGGAAGGTCACACAGATTATATCAAATCAGTGGCACTCTCTCCTGATGGCCAGCAAATTATGTCAGGATCACATGACAGAAGTGTCAAGATTTGGGATAGGCAGTCTGGCAGAGACTTCCAGAGACTGAACGGACATGCTGACAACGTCAGATCAGTGGCTTTCTCTCCGGATGGCCACCATGTTGTGTCTGGGTCTGATGACAAGACTGTGAGGATTTGGGATAGATACTCTGCTAACGAAATCCAAAGGTTGGAGGGCCATACTTCATGGATCACATCAGTGGCATTTTCTCCTGATGGCCAACAGGTTGTGTCTGGGTCAGATGACAGGACTGTAAGGATCTGGAATATAGGATCTGGCATGGAAATTGAAAGATTGGAAGGCCATTCTTCTTGGGTCACTTCAGTGGCATTCTCGCCTGATGGTCACCAGATTGTTTCTGGATCGTCAGATAAGACAGTCAGGATCTGGGATAAGCAGTCTGGCAGGGAGGTTCAGATGTTGGAGGGCCACACTTCCTGGGTTACATCGGTGGCCTTCTCTCCTGATGGCCAACAGATTATATCTGGGTCAGATGATAAGAGTGTGAGAATTTGGGATAAGCAGTCTGGCAGACAACTCCAAATATTTGAAGATCACTCTGACTATGTTACATCAGTGGCATTCTCTCCTGATAACCAACATATTGTGTCTGGGTCACATGACAAGACCATAAGGATCTGGGACAGGCTGTCTGGCAGGGAGGTTCAAAGGTTGGAGGGCCACACTGATGGGGTGAGATCAGTAGCAATCTTTTCTGATGGTCAGCACATTGTATCAGGCTCACTAGACAGAACTGTGAGGATTTGGGATACACAATCTGGCACTGAATCTCAAAAGTTGGAGGGCCATACTGATGGCATCAAATCAGTTGCGCTCTCTCCTCAAGGCCAGCAGCTCGTGTCTGGGTCATCAGACAAAACTGTGCGGATTTGGGATATCCATTCCTTTGGAAAACTTGAAATGTTGGAGACTCACACTGCTGAGATCATATCCGTGGTGTCATCGGATCATCACACTGCGGGAGCACAGGATGGGCAACCCCACTTTCAAATACCCTTGCAAAATGACCCTCACATTCCAGTGACTCCAGCCATGCATCTTCCTTATGAATTTCCGAAACATGAACTCCCATGGTGCGTTGGCCAAGACTCTTGGTTAGTATCTCCCATAGGTTTTGCACCTCTCCTGTGGCTTCCCCGCCATCTTCATCCTGGACTTTATACTCCCTCAACCTCACAAATCATCAGCAATAATGGTACCACCAAAGTATCTTTCACTGGTTCTAAACTAGGAGTTCACTGGGCTGAGTGTTACACCCCCCATTTTGATTAACCTCCTAGTCATTTCTTCCAGATTTAAATGGATTGTTCTTCACTCCCGACCGGAAATTCTTGTTTACACTTTACTCCAAAGTCTCTGATGAACATTTAACTTTTCCCTGATATACTGACAAAGTGTAGCAAAGGTACTGAATTTTGTGATTTCTACTTTAACCAGTATAATGGAGTCACTTGATTTTCATTCGGGCATTCTTGAAGCTGGAAAAAGGTAGCACTTGGGACTTTGGCGTTTTAAGCCATAATATGCACGCTTGTGCCGGTATCGGGATGTAAGGTTTTGAAACTGCTGGCTTCCCTTAAACTGTCCACCCGACTGCTGTTAATGCCCGAGCTCCCAATCATTGCTCCATCACAGGCTGCGTTTATCATTCTCCCAAGTCTATCACCCATCTATACTTTGCATTCTATTTGTGACGTTGAAAAGTTTCAGTGGACTGGAGCCACTGTAACGACCTCTCATTCTGGTATTCTTAAAGCTAGAGAAGGGACGAAATGTTACGTATTGTATCTCATTCTCGAACTCTGCTGTCTGTATTCGGCATACCTGGACCAATCGGGCCTCTACTGACCACAGACTGACCACCTCTGCAAATATCTCTAAATACATCTAACTCGCTTCCGCATTCGTTCAAGCTACCCGCCAAGGCTCTCTCGTGTGACGTTTTCAAGCGCTTTCGCTCTATATCTGGATCTAAGCTGATGACACGGATAAAGGCATACATATAGCCACCGCATTTAAGATCCTTTCTGGATCCATCCCAATAAATCCACCATATCCCCTACTACTATGGGCCATCAAGTATGAGCTTAAGTGCACATCCCTTTTGGATCATGAACTTGAATATCCTTCTTCCGACCCTCTTTGATTTGCGCGATGCTGATGCAGGACCTTGAAAAGGCTTTCTCCCTGCAGGTTCCCCGGGGGCGGTCGTTGACGGCTTTCTCTTTGTGCGTTTCGCAGTTGCCACCTCCTTTATGCCATTACTTGTAGAGGTTCGGGCGCGTATGATCGTTTTTTCCCAACTCTTTCTCTCGGGGTCCAGGGAATGCTGGGAGGGTTTAAAACTGTTTTCTATTTTTTTTTCTTTGAGTTCTTCGTAGCTCTCGGAAATGTACGCTCAATTAATCTTGTCTCTCGGATGCGTTCGGGTGCTTGGATGCCCTGTTCCAGTCAATACGAAAGCAAGGCCACATGCCAATGGCACTTTCGACTCTCCATAAGGACATACAGTTCGCGGTTAGCAGATTCCTTGTAAGTAGTATGAATCTTTACTAATGTGACGTAGAGCCGGAGCTGTTTCGACGGTCAATCTGGGAGCAGGCTGCAATGAAGGTACGTATGATGATCTATTGGTACATCTGAAGACAGTTACAGTAAGTGATGGCTACTCCGAAAGTGAACGCAAACACGTACGTACCTAGTCCTAATCTGGCTTTCTTGCTACAATCGCGTAGTAGGTCGTATGAGCATTATCCGATTCATTCCACTCTTTCAAGCTCCCCTCAAGAAGCTGGTCAAATTCCTCCTCACTTCCGACAATCCCAAATCCACCCCCAGTCAACACTGGAGTCTTCATTCCCTTAAACATGTCATGCCACTGCTTTGAACGATTCAGCCCATCATTGTCCACAGATTCGCGTATGGGAATCTCTCGGCCCTCACAGTGAATATCTACGAACCCTTTCTTGGCCAAGAGCTTCGGAAGATATAGCCCAAGTCTCTGACAACTTCTTTTGATGTCGCCACGATTAAAGACACCAGTCTTTTGGAATTCGGCCCCACCTCATAGCCACGGCCATTTGCTTCAACTTCTACCAGCTCAATCCATGCACCTGGTTTAAGCACATTATAAAGCTGGTCAATGGCTGTATTCCAACGGGAGTCATTCATTGCAGCAACCAGGAGGCGTTGGTGGACATAGGAGAAGCTATTTTGCCATTCCTGGGGCAAATCAATAACGGAGCGTATAGAAAAGTGAATGTTTGATGGGTATTCATGAGGAAACTGCTTGTCGGATATGTCGATGCACTCGATATCGAGCAGCACATTGTTCTGGGAATGGAAAGCAGAGAACTCTTGAGCCCATATGCCTACAATGCAAAGTCTGTACTTGAGGCTGGCGATGTAAGCTGTGACCTACCGGTGCCTGCACCACTTTCGAGGACCCGATCATTTGAGCGAAGGGTTATTGGTGCTAATACAAGCCGATCTTCAAAGGCCTTTGTGAGGATGCGATGCTGAAGGTTCAATCTTCTCAGAAGCGAATAGTAAGTAAACGAGAGACAGGTCAAGATTCCATAGCGATTGTATCATCACCTTTCTGTCTCGGCGCTGTCAGCAGGAAGAAGATAGTTCGATGAAGCATATTCCCGTTTTACTGTTTGTTCCATATCCTACGCGTCTCGATGCTTTCCAGGATCGAACGCTTGTTTTAATACTTCTTCACATCAGGAAACAGTGAAATGATACGGACTGATACACACAATGAGGCTTTTTCCATGTATAGCGTATACAATCTGTATTGATCTGTATACTTTGCAGGCCAGTATGTACTACGAGTATACCCTGTATCAATTTGTATTTGATGGGGGGCCTCCGTATATAATTGTACTGCTTCACATTATCGGGCCATTGATCTGTCTACATACAATTTCAGGTGGGCGGGCGCCGGGAACAGGCCACCTTGGCTTGGCCGCTTATTGGAATATTATTATTATTCAAGTTGGAAGTCGATGCCTGCCCTACACTGCTCACATGGTCATGCCATGTCACGTTCATGTTGGTTAAAAATTCTTTCTTCCTTTCAGCCGTCTCCTCAAGGCTTTCTCCCGCTAACACTATCTGAATGGCCTCAACCTCTCAACATCTCACTGTCTAGAGAATCTAATGCTCTCACTGCGCTTCTCATTTCTTCTTCAAAATTGCTTTGGCTGCTTTCGGTCTTCAAGGTGCCTTTTCAGCACATCAAGAGCTGGCAAGAGCTGGATGATACAGGGTGAATCGGTACGTCGTTCTTTATATATCTGGTAGTTGTTCTATCTGACAACGTTCCTTTTTCATTCCTGCTTCCGCTTCAGCGCTATATGGTACGTCTCATGTTCTAGCCATTGTTCTCTCTGACGACGTCAGTATAGTTCTTCGCCTCCCAGTCTGCCTCAATTCCTACCACCTCTTAACTCAGTTAAGTTTTCGTTACTTGTCGGTCGTGTTTTCTCGTTGGTCGTGTTTTCTTGTTGGTTATATTTCTCGTCACTCGTTGCTTGTATTTTCTCGTTAGTCGTGTTTTCTTGTCGGTCATGTTTTCGTTACTCGTCAGCTACGTTTTCGTTGCCATCTCAGTTACATTTTTGTTAGCTCTGTCTATTATATGAGTTGTCTGTCTCAGCTATGTATATAGTCCTGTTTATTAGTTACGTTTTTGTTACTCGTATTACTACATTAATGAAAGGCGTATGCTCCCCTTTGTTGGACACGAGTATTCCGTAAGTAATTGCATGACAACCTGCAGTAAATAGCATGGATTGTGGCAAATCTAACCTGTCCTGACTGAGATGTAGTGCTATGGACAGATATTGTATATGTACAGTATGTGAAGTGAGAGTATATGTAGTGTACAAGGTATGCATATTGATACTGTGCACTTAGTGAGGGTATACATACTATACAGAGCGATACAGTATCATACGTACAGGGGGACCTTTAAACAGCTATACAATAGATACATATGATACGTACAGGGTCATATAAGGGTTATTTTTTCCTGATGCAGTTTAGTCACACGACTTTATGGTTTGAATGCAAAAGCGATAATGGCTGGCAGCACTGAGCAGCATCTTTTGATCAAGAAAAAATGCTTCTCCCGAACTCCTTGTTCAGGAGCCTATCGATGAAGTACTTATATACATATTTTGCTGACGAAGCCTCAAAACTTCCGAAATCGAGCGACACTTACTACTATGGTATCACTGCGGGTTTGTAGAGAGAACGTCTTGTCGAATCATATTATCGTGTTCATGAAGCGAGAGAGAGAGACACCATAGTTTGCCAGGTCAGCACGGTGAGTAAAAACTGCGTTTTGTAACCCTGATGCTCAGATTGTAGTCTCAAGCGGTACCCGGAATAGCCCTTTCTCTTGGAAACGTGACCATCGATTAGCCTTGTCCCTCGGACGCGCTCGGGTACCTGGATACAGATCGATATTAGTCTTGGCTCTCCGTACGCTTCGCAGTTAGAACTTAGCAGCTATTTACTAATGTGATGTCTAGCTGGAGCTGTTTCAGAGGGCAATCCGGGAGAAGCGCTGTTTCAGCGGTTAATCTGGGAGAAGCAAGAATTACTGTATGATGACCTATTGTACATTTGAAGACTGTCTAGCTCAATGAGTATACGCTACTCCGAAAATAAATAGAAACACTTACTTCGTCCGAGTCCTAAACTGGCTTTCTTGCTACAATGGTATAGTAAGTCGTATACGCCTTATCTGATTCGTTCCATTCTTTTAGGCACTTCTCAAGAAGTTCGTCAAACTCCTCTTCGCTACTGATAATTCCGAACCCTCCGCTCGTCAACACAGGTGTTTTCATCCCCATCCACAAGTCATACCACTGCTGTGAGCGGTTCAGTCCATCATTGTTCACAGATTCGCGTATGGGAATCTCTCGGCCCTCGCAATGAATATCTTTGAATCCTTTCTTTGCCAAGAGCTTCGGAAGGTATAACCCCAAGTCTCCGACAACTCCTTTTGATGCGTGGAGCGACGTGATTAAAGACACAAGTCTTTTGGAATTCGGCCCCACCTGAAAGTCAAAGACTTTTGCTTCAACTTCTACAAGCTCAAGCCATGCTCCCGGCTTGAGCACTTCATAAAGCTGGTCAATGGCTACATTCCAACGAGAATCATTCATTGCAGCAATCAGAAGGCGTTGATGGATGTAGGAGAAGCTGTTCTGCCATTCCTGGGGTAAATCAATAACGGAGCGTATAGAAAAATGAATATTTGATGGGTATTCGTGAGGAAACTGCTTGTCGGATATGTCGATGCACTCGATATCGAGCCGCAGGTTGTTCCGGGAATGGAAAGCAGAGAACTCTTGAGCCCATATTCCTACAATGAGAAGTTCAACTTGACCGTAATGAGGTTTGGCGAAGTATGTAAGCTGTGACCTACCGGTTCCTGCACCACTTTCGAGGACCCTATCATTTGAGTTAAAAGTTATGGGAGCTAACACAAGTTGACCTCCAAAGGCCTTTGTAACGATATGATGCTGAAGGTTCAATCTTGCCAGAAGCGAATAGTAAGTAAGTGAGAAGCATATCAAGATTCAATAGCGATTGTATAATCACCTTTCTGTCTCGACGCTGTCAGCAGGAAGAAGATAGTTCAATGAAGCGTATTCCCGTTTTACTGTTTGTTCCATCCTACGTGCCTCGCTTTTCAGGACCCAATCGCTTGTTTTAATACTTCTTCAGTTTTGTCACACGACTTCATGATTTGAATGCGAACGCGATGGTTCGTGTCGCATTCGCGGCAGTATCTTTTGATGAGGACAAGTCTTCTCCCGAGCTCTTTGTTCAACGTTGAGCAGCCTAACATTGACAAATTTATCTATATGCATGCTTCGCTGATTCAAAGCTGATTCAAAATGCTAGAAATCTGAGGACACTACGGTAGTACCATTCTGGGTTTGTAGAGAGGAAAGCTGGTCGAGGCGTAAAGCTGCGTTGAGAAAGTGAAGAAATATCCTAAAGATAGGACTGACCTCATCGTTGCCAGGTCGGCACAGTTCCCTAGTTCCCAGAGTAAAAATACAGCAGTCCGCGAGTGATCGCCTGTTGCAAAATTGTTTGGTGCGAGTTACTGTCGCGTTTACCCTCCCTTCGCTCAAGAGTCGACAAGCTGATGATTAGTACTTTAGTAACCCGTTGTCTACAGCGAGAAGGTCTTCGGAATCGTATGCATTCGAGGCTCAGTTGAAAGTTCAAGGATATGCTACCGATTGCTTTCGGACTGATGATGTCATTTGAGTCAATACTAATTTACTCAATTAGGAAACTACTTTTTGTGCTCCTCCCTCCAAGATGCGAGCTCGTGGGATACTGGAACAAATAAGCTGACAGCGGAACCGGACTTGACGGATACCTCCCGTGTCAGCTATATCCCATGTCAGCGTTAGACCATGGATTTATATAGCTCTTCATCTATCAGATCCTGATATCGCCACACTGACAAGCACCTTATCACCACACTGGCAAGCGGACAACGACGAGAACCTCATAAGAAGGTTCTACTCGAAGCTAAGCCAACGCCCCACTCTCAAGCCTCGGATGCCTGCTTCTCCTACTTTTACTGAGACCTGGGGCTGTCAAATGATCGCATACATGATTAATACGGCGTAAGCACTGAGTTCTGCAGCGAGAACTTTGAATCACTGATCTCCGTTTACCATCTAGTCTGTACGGTGTCGCATCGGTAACTTTGTTCTTTCATTCTCAATCTCACGCCAGGATAACACGATAAGAAATCGCTAGCTGTTGATGGGGCAGTACTTTTATGGTCATAGTCAGAATGACTCGAAGCGAGTCAGAATCATTGTCAGTGTTCCAACTCATATTTCAAGTACAGTATACCGATTGTATCCCAAAATTCGGTCACTAGGTTGGTCTACTGTGGTAAGTTCGATTTACTTTGATGTTTTCAGATTTAATCTCCGTTTTCTAGGACTTTTGGGACAGCGCAGATTGTCTTCCTTAGCCACCAAGTATACACCGACTACGTTACTCGATTTTCTCAGTTCGAGCTTCTGGACAACATCGTGTTGTGAGTCATTTTGCCCACTGATTGCTCACGAACGACCGTTGATATAATTAACATATAAGCTCAGGGATAGTACGTCGTGGTTCCTATGGCCGAGTTTGCCTTTTGACCTTGGTTTTATTCAGGCGCAACTTCTTGCGGTGGTAAGATCTATTAAACCAACTAGTGTCGAGCAGTATATTTACCACCTGGTAGTACCTTACAGCGTTTACAGCTCAAATGTAAGCTGTTCTTCGGACAACTGCTTATGTATCGGATCTAATCGGTATTTATAGTTTCTTTGCGCTTCGGATCTGGGCATGTAAGCAATTTTCTGCTGAAAGACGAAACAAAGGATATTGATCGAGAAATCAAAAGTGGCGCCAGCTCCAAAGAAAATCCTCTACACAGGTCCGGTTGTACGGAGCTTTACATCCGTTTGTGTCTGCGAGTACTGAAAATATCCGTCACAGTTACTACTGGCATTTCTCCAGATTGGTTAGCGACTAGCCTTTCCAACCGAACAAAGTGCTGACAAGCGGACAACACAATAGGATTTGGAATAGGTACATTATCTCTAGCTAAAAAATACACATGCCTGTACTAACTTGACCCACCATGAAGCTCAAACAGTACTTTCGTGAGTTTTCCTTTGTCCTTGGGCTATTTTCGACTCGATCTCATGATTTCCCGGGATTTTAGGATCAAAACAGCCAAATTTTCTCTTCTGTCATCTACGACAGTATGTCTAGTTCACCTGGCCGTTTGTGTTACCCCAAGTCCTTATCTTATCTTATCAGAGGATAACCTCCACACAAGCAGGGGCTACTGCCGTGTGTGACGTAACAATAACCATAGCTCTTTGGAGCTTGCTGAGCAGAGCAAAGTCTGGAATTCGGAGGTAGGTTTCTACTTTAGGAAACCAGAGACCGCAATTGATAGTTTTATTCCAGGACCGATAGTGCTCTCGATAAGTTGATTCTCTACAGCATAAATCGAGGTGCGGCGACAAGGTTAGATTATGTTTATGGCTATTGATCTGTTGGGTGTTTGCTGAACCTTTCTGTTTCTTTGCAATGAAGCTTTTGTGCCGCAATGAATTTGATTTGTGTGCGTCAAGTCTAGCTCTCGAACTACCATCCTTTCTGAAGGATAATAAGACAGTTTGTGTCGCTTCCAGGCACTTTCATCTTGTAAGTGTTTCCACATGAGTCGGGTGAGATGGAGCTTATACACCGATGTTTCAGCCTCATTTTCCTAGATATGAGTTCTCAATGTAAGTGACTTTATAGCTTCAATTACGACAAGGATAACATGCGATTCAAATCAAGTATATCTCATATCTGTCGCTAGCATGTAAGTATTCATCTGGTTTCCAGCTAGAGCACTTGCACTCAACTTTGTTACTTCTATAGGTTGCTCTCTCGAAAGTCGATACGGGAAAAGATGTCAAATAAAATTATAACTGATTCGAGCTTTCCTCTTGAAAGTCTCAGGACCGCTCAAAGTACAGCAATCCACATTGTGAGTGTTGATATACATTTATTCTGTTTCTGCCCTCATATGTGGATGTAGCAGCGGGACGTGGTCACTTGGGATGATCATAATCCTGACGTGCTTGAGCAAGGGCCTTCCGAGTCAAAAGATAAGCCATTGACAAAGTAAAACTTAGTCCGAGGGGACCACAACTTCTTGGTAACTTAGATTTCGGGTGTTAATAATCCATTGAGTTGGATCTACGTATATTTGCGATGAACAGCTTTGACCTGCTAAATAAGCGCCAATCGGACCTCGACATTGAAACATCATAGCATATTGGCGTTCCAATCGGCTCTTCGGTTGCTCTTCGGGCGCGGAAAGCAATAATGATCAATCACTTCAGGTCACCTACTAAGTCGTTTATAGTCCAAACTCTCTTTCTCCAAGGCTTCAAGTCATGACTTGAGAGTGCACAGACTCCTCGGGTCTAACTCGCGCTAACCAGTGCTAAGTGTATACACGGTGTCTTGTGCAACCATCAATACACGATAAAGCCATAGCACTAAGCAGTGATCAGTGATATTGTGAAACCCCGCCGTATCATCCCCATTCGGATTCAGATTGACACTTGCCACTCTCCCAAAGTGTACCATTCTACTAGCACTGAGTTGGAACTGAGTTTTATTATTTTTGGTCCCCAGAAGCTTTCACATAAACTTGTCTTAAATCAAGTTAATCAACTCATGCCAATGTGTAACCCAATTAAATGTTGAACTTTTGACCCTGGAGTTTCACAAACGGACGCGAACGATAGATGACGACGTGGTATTAAAGCAACAATTAACATATCGTGTGCCTACGGACCGAAACTAACGTACAGCGTCTCGGTTACCAACACAAAAGACTGGGACAACTAAGGGACAACTATGACGGCAGATTTGGGACAAAAATCATGCGCGTCAATTGGTGAAACGATGACCATATATTAATCAAACGTTGAAGTCAGGCTCTTTGCCGTCCCGTCCGGGTGTTAAATCTCAGAGGAATGTGTATATTGAACACATAGCTTTGACGTGCTTTGTTGAGAAGCTTGTCTCAAACCTACTTGAGACTTATAGAACCCACCGATAGAATTCATGGTCCTTCAGTTAATTTAGCGCTCATCCAATTGCAGTACGATCCACTTGCGATCCACTTGTGGTCTCTGACAGATGAGCGTACGATTGACTTACGGAGGTGACGTGCGATAGCATACGATGGGTAGTGGTGCTATGAACTATCACAGTTACTTCACAGTTACTTACATTGAGCTTGGGTCGGTATACTTCCATTAACATCCCGAGTTTATAAGCCCCGTTATTTTTTTCTCTTTCATCTTTCTCTTCGAATCACTAATTTGCGCTCTTTTACTTTTGTCAATTTACACTCTTTTATTCCTTCTGTTATGGATGCACAACACTTCGCACAAGCATTCCAGGCCTTTCTTGCATCTCAAATGGTGCAGGAACAAACGCCGCAGTTGCAGCCACAACCTGCACCCGTTTCCACTCCTTTGCAGTTGTCACAGCCTAACCACAGCCCCCCGCCTCTACCACAGCCTGCTCCAACACCTCCACCTCCTTCGCAGCCTGCTCCTCAACCTTTACTTGCACCACAGAATGAGCCTGTGGCTTTTCCCACACCGTTGCAGCCTTCTCCATTGGCTTTCCCTCTGCCTCCTTTTTTGGCACAGCCAGCTCCCGGAGGTCCATATGCATATCCTCCGCCTCCATCAATGTGTCGACCCTACAGCAGCCTTCAGATGTTAGCATCAGTGTCTGATGGGAGTGGAGGGGGTGTTGCTACCATAAACAATCCAGGACATCCTCGTGTCACGACGGCTAGTGGATTTCCAGGCATGTCGACTCTCATTCAACGATCTAACCAGAGCAGCTTGGATCATGCTGGAAGCTCATTACCGAAGAAGGACAAGCCTAAGCGAAGAGGAAAGGCTATACTTCCTCCAAGCCTTGCTGGGGAGAAGACGAAGCCATCCATGGGGGACTGCATATTTGAGGCTAATGGGGGGGAACAGGTTGTGAATTTAGATGTTTGGTGTACCCCCCCCTTACCTTCACGAGCTGACCAGCAGGTACGGAGGTGGTTTATTCTCCAAGCAATTTTAGGCTGACTCTATTTTTGTTTAGGACTTTGTGCTGCCTAATCATATTGTACACTACTCCCGGAATGAGGACAGTTTCCGCACTGTTCTCTCAGTGTTGAATCTTTTCCATCAATTTCCCAACCTTCCGGTCACTACACGAATCATTGATATTTTTCGTGAGATCATTTCAAGGATTCAAACACAGTATAACCTTTCGGATACTTCGTCGCACCCGTTACCTTTTCACGAACGTTTACCAATACAGCTTTTGTGTTTCACAAACCGTGGGCGACCTAACGGTGCTCACTGCACCGCAAAGCTCACAAGGGCCCCTTTGAGTGAATGTACAAACTTGGTGGACCTGCTCAACAACCCTTACGACTTTGCAGTTCCACGATGGGCTCTTACAAGGGAAAACCACTTCCATATGTTTGCTAGTAAGTATATTGAATTGCCTACAGTTGATTAGTTATATACTAATAATTCCTTCATCTAGTTCTTTGACGGTACCCATTAGAAGCTAGTTTGAATCTTTCCAAAGTCTTCTTGGGCAAAGAAGACCTTGTTTGGCCTCACCATTGCATCTCGCAGAGGGTGTATGCCTTGTTTCGTCATGATGTTGATTTGATGGATATATCTGAGCTGGATGAGGAAGCAATGGAGCAATCTCAAGAGTGTGTAGCCACGGTGGAGAATGAAGCTGAGGTATGTGCAATTTTTCCTTCAGTGGATTGAGCATATTAGTTGAACGTATACATAATTTATTAGACAGTCGTTGTTGCTCAATTATTGCCTCCTGGCAATATCCAGCTTGCACCTTCTGCACCTACCACTCATTTGTCCGCCACCCCTCCTCCAGTTTCTCCTACCCCTCCATCCAGTCCCTCTGCGATCACCAATTTAGCATCCCTTGTGAGCTTTTTCTTGCCCAATTTTTTGTAACGTCTAATATTGGTTATAGACCTTGATGATTCCTTCTGACAAGAAGCTCTGGGAGAGGCGATGGATGATCCCAACTTGTCTAGATGCAATCCCAGAGTTTTTTAATTCGGAAAGAGGATTCAGTATCTTTGAAACGGTTCAGGCAAATCACCTTCAGAATCATAGGATCGGATGCCCTGGGATTGACATTGAGGGATCTTCCAATGCAGAACTAGTTCAAAAATTTGAGCTGATCATGAAGGATGCAATTAATCGACGTGATTGGAGCCAAGTACTGTCTCCAAATTGTCAGTTTGCATGGTGAGTCTGTACCTTTTGATATAGCTCCCTCGATCTCATCTGGGACACAGCACTCACATTACTGCTGGGGGGGCTTCACTCTATGTCTCTAGCGGGCCAGGCATTGAGCAAGAGGTAATGAATGCCTTGTTCAAGTCATACTTTGACCGCAAGGATGAATTCTGTACTCCACTCATCGACGAATATACGACACTCACAGCATTTCCCAATAAGCAAACATCAGATCTTTCATCCCTCAAACGTGAACAACTTATCATGTTTGGTGCAGTAACGGCTTTGGCGCTGGTATACAGCTCATACCCAGGACATTTCAATCCTTTGCTTTTAATGTATTTTCTGAATAATTGTGACTTGAGGAGTCTTCACCGCGACCTTATTTCTTTGTACTTTCCATCCCTTGTTACGACCCTCGATATTTGGCTTGGCCTCAACCACAATGATGATGTTAGTGGTCCACAATTTCTTACTCATTTCTCAATGTTTCATAATATTGGCGAGGCAAGTTCTTGGTGTCAAACCTTTTCGCTTCCAATACTAACTTGGTTTGCTATAGCTTGGGGTCTTGAATGGTCGTTCTGAGGACTGACATTGAACCCTAGCATTTGAGATGCTTCACAACGCTGTTGTTGGTCCTGTTGGAGTTACAAATGCATATTTTGAGCTCTTCCTCGAAGGGTTCAGAATGCCGTGTTCAGGATCATTGGACTTTTACAATGTAAGCTAATACTTTTCCAAAAGGATGTGCTGGTACTAACGTTCTATGAATTTCAGATCGTTCGGAGCTTCCACGGTGGGGTGGAAGAGTTTGTTCAGACTGCAGAGGTATCGGTCATTCAAAGCTATGATGATCTGAGCCTTGAATTTGTTGATATTCTGGATCCTGTATCCAAGCAAGATCTTAGGAATGCTGGGCCTGAGTTTCAAGGAAAGGATTTTGAAACAATTTTTCGGGAATTTTTGGAGGGAAGAGGGGCGCCCTGCCCTGAGCTACTAGAGTTTCAAAAAGACCGATTCAGCCCTGCGATCAAACTTGACTGTATTGATTCTTCTGCGTTTCAAATGGAAATGCTTTGCTGGTCCGTCTCTGGAGCACCGCGGGTTATGGCCAGTGGGTCGTTGCAGGCAAGTCTTTGCTTTTTTATCTGAGAAATGTGCAAGCTAATTGGATGTTTATATTATTCTTGTCGCGGATGACGATCTGATGTACATCACTGGCCGAGGGACTCGCAATCACCGAGCACAATATCTTGCTGCTGGGACTTGTACGTTCAAGACATGAGCACGCATCATTCAAATTCCTGTCTCATATCTCATCAAACTGCTCCTCGACACTTATGATGCTGATACACAATTTTGAAACCCGCAAATGGCCATGCACCATTGGTTGCTTATCCAGCTACTTGACGTAATTGGATTGTACATGGTTATCTGAGTTATTGGACTTTTTCCTTCAAATATATCTTACCTATTGGCTTATTGCTTACCTTTTAATATACCCTGGGCATTCAGCTAGATAAGCTAGATATGGACATTTTATTTATTACATTGCAAATCAACAACTTGATGTGGGCAAAGACTCGCTTTGACTTTGCCTTTATAATACAATCGGAATGGTCCAAAGTAGACTAGTGGCTTGTCCAATTTGAATCGGCAAATTCCAATTATGGGCGCTTGTGTCCGTAGACAGCGTTCGCAGATCGTACGGGCAAATTGTATTAAGAAACACAAATAAAACCCTCAGGCTTGTTAACAAAGCTTGACTCCTCCACTCATGTCATCTCTGCAACAATCAGCTGTTCCACCGCCTCCATACCCTACGCTGCATATGGTATCGGGCTCATTACTTCCACCAGCTAGTGCGGCGCCTTCTGCAGCATTTAAGATGCTGATTGAGCATATTCATGCTAAGGCTCAAGCCTTTTATCAGCCAAGGATGGACTGCTATTATGATTCTGGATCTGGAATACTCAGAGTCTATATTGAACTGCCAGGGGTCCATCAAGAAAACCTCCACATTACAGTAAGACTGCCCTTTGTTATTGCTGCAATTTGTTATTAGATGCTTATTCGTATCGCTAGCTTGTAAACTCTTCGATTAATCATGGAAAGAATATTGTCATTTGGGGATTCACCCTTCCTCTGCAATCATATTTACGTGGCATGCCAATTTCTCCGACATCTTCAGACAGTATACTGAGCCCAGTTGCTCAGCCGGCAAGTTCTACATCTGGCAACAAGAACCAGTCAGATTCCAGACTGCTTCTGCAGTCTTCAGCCCCACAGTTGCTTGGATTGGGAATACCCCCTCTGTATATCTTGAGAGAGAGAAAGTATGGCGAGTTTTTCAGACAATTACCCGTACCGGCAGATATAAAGGTATGTCTCCTAACTTATAATCATTTGTCATCGCTGTTTTGACTTTGACAATACAGGTCACCAATATCCGCACTTCTCTGGATGGTGGGGTACTCCGTTTGTCTGTTGCACTGGGCATGCCATTGACGCAGGAACAAATTAATGCATCGTGAGAAGTAATTGATGTTTTGTTGCTGTTTAAATGCAGTGGGTATTCAATGCGGTTTATTTGGGGAGAAATACCATGCATTTGATTATCAGAGTGTTACATTGAATAATAATTTTCAACAAGTAAAAGATAAATTTGGATTTGATTTTACCTACAGTAAATTTTTCTTCTCAAAAATATGTGCCAATACTTGATCTCTACTGAATTTACAGAGTGAGTGCTCCACCATGAAACCGTCAAACTGCACTTGATCCTTGAATGGGCCAAATTGATGGTCAGTCTGCAGAAAAGCACATAATGCTTTGAATGCAAGCTCAACCTCCTCTCGAGCTTCCGCACTACTCACAAGACCCATCTTTTCAATTGCATTTGCGGCACCCTTACCAAGCTCAGAAACAATTGGGGCAAGCTCATCAACGGTAGGACCTGGAAGTCAACCAGCATATACCAAATCAACTGCGAGAAGATAGGCGGAAAGTGGTCCAAATGTAGGAAACATTGGTTTTTTATTTGATGTTCTGGATTTGGCAATGTACTGCCATATGCTGCGAAACAATATGCTGGGTTCAGAAAGTTTAGCATGAAGGGATTCGCTTGCATGCCAGAACTGATCAGCATTTTTTGTTCAGCGTTGATTGGTTCGGCCGTACGCCTGTTTATCAACCAGGTATGTTTCACCTTTATGTTGATGAGAAGCTTCAAATGTTTTCCAGGCAGCCAACAAAGGGAAAAATCCTGAATGGTCTGACTCACGCAGTGCCTCTGTATTGAATAAGATGCCTTGGAATATCAGAGCACTGAAAATCCCTGGGCAAGTATTGATGTGCTGAGAAGTAAAGATGCTGTTTAGACCTGTAACCTTAGCACGGCCAGGTGCTAGTTCCCGGAAAGGACAGTTTTTATCCAGATTTTTAACAATGCAAGTCTGCTCATCTGATAGTGATTGAGGCAGTGGCTCAAGAAAAACTTCCGCCACTTTGATGAGCCAGTCACAATAGAAAAGGATGCATGGATTAGATGACAGAGAAGGTCCACTGTTAGGAGTTGGAGAATTATGGGATAATGGTTGCATCATCAAAGAATGACTGGATGATGAGGAAGTAGATGATGAAAGGTGGGAGATTTCTGGATTTGAGATGGAAGATGTAGAAGTATGGATGATATTGGGTGCTGGAGAACTACTGGACAAGGAAGATTGAATATGTGGCGGAACTTTGGAACTAGGGAAGGAGGATGCAAGATTGGATGATGGGATATGCTCATCGATAATAGGATCAATACCAATAAAGCGCCAGTGAGCATTCCAAAGCTGCGTAAATAGCTGCTTGATTTCAGAGGAACAATCCTTCCGAAGAATGGCATGAGATGAAAGATCAACTTCAAATTGTTTCAGATCTTGTCCTGAAGGAAGCGCATTTGACTTCTGTGATGAGCGTATGAGAGAAGGTGAGTTGTAAGCATCCCAAACTGCATTGAGTAGGAAAATGGTTGGATTGTTAGTTGAATTCATAAGACTGGATAAGAATAATGACTGCGCAGAGTATTTTGGATCTGTGGGTAAGTCAAGCCAATATGAAACAATCTCTGAACACAAAAGAGCATTTCCTTTGCAATTTCGTTCAGGAATCAGGGGTCGAGGCTTATAAGCCCAGCTGTACACATGCGGAGGTGTGATATGAGGAAGATATGCTGCTGAATCAAATTGATACATATCTCCCATTTTTCCATGATCCAATGCCTCGCAAACTGATTCAAAAACTTCATAAGGAACCACTCGATACATGTTGAAACCCAATTATGGAGATGATAATGTGTTAGCATTATTGCATGGTGCAATAAGAGGGTGTTGGCATCATGAACCTTGGATCTTGATTTGAAAGCACACACCAACTCCCATGTATGTACCGCAATGGTTATCGTCTTTAGTTCGAGAGGAGAAGTTTCAACAGCCACATGGAATCGATTTGCCTGCTGATAGAGGTCTTTGATAGTCACACCCTCTGCCGCTTCCCAGTGAGAAATACCTTCTTCGAGAAGATTTATTGTCTGAATCAAAGAGTCGTTGGAGACAGCCATCATAAACGGAATGCATGACACTGTATCAGGGGTTAGTCTTAATATTCTCAAAAATAATCAAAACCATACTTGTGATTGGACTTGAAGATGAAAGGCTTGGAGAAGATGGGGATTCAATGTTGTTGTTTGTAGGATCTATTATTGACCGTTAGACTAAAGGTCCTAAGTAGATACAATACACTCTTTTACCACCAATAGCTTCAACAGATTGCACTAGTAAATAAAAGAGATTTATTAAAAAAAAATCAAAGTCAAATGAGATGGGAATAACGCACCTTCAATGATTTGCATAAACACGCACTGCTGGTATTCTTCATACATAGGACCAGCGCTAAGCAAAAATCATTTTCAAATAACATATGAAATTAGAAATTGGTCTTACTCAATTAACGACTTGTGCGCCCATGACTGGCTACCATCCTCAACCCATTCAACAAGATATTCATAACCATTTGCTCTCTATGTGAAGTGTAGGATATCAGACAGCGCAAGCAATCAATAATGACAATGCACCTTTGGATCCGCCGATTGTCGATGTTCAATAAATCTGGCGACTTGATAAGATGGCCCATCTTCCTCATTATCACTTGACAATTCCTCTTCATCATCCTCAATCAACCTACAGAGACATTTACGCTTTCCTCCACCACTTAACTGACATTTTCGTTTCTTTGCCATATTTGCAACAACATTGTCTTTGTTGAATTTGAGAACATCAGGCGCTTGGTGAGCAGCATGAGCGATCTCATCTATGCCAATCTTTCAGTAAATACCAAGAAGCAAAAAATTTAAAACCATACTTGAGCCAGTTTTTGCAGTTGCCATTCGGCGCTTAGTTTTCCGACGAGAAGTGATTTTTTCAATTTGAGACACTTGAATTAAAGAAACAGTTTTCGGTTGCAAGTGAATATATCAAGGAGGTTTCAGGGCTGCAGCAAATGTTGTCTGGAATGTATGATATGTAAAACAAGAGAACTCACCCTTTGAAGGAGGCTTGTAGCTTCGAGATGCAGATGGGATAATCTGTAGTCAATAATTATGATGTTCTAGCCAATTTAGATAAGCTTGTTGACGCCTTGATAGCAAGCTAGGATCTACAAGATATATAGGTCAAGTGTTGTACACTCAAGTTCCAGTATTGGCCTTACCTGTGTTTGCTGCAGGCTCAACCCACAGAGTACCCTCTGGAGCAAGAGGCCAGACACCAGCCAAATATTTGGTCCCATTGCGTTCAATGCTCCACAAGTGATGGTAATTGTCAAAGTTGATTGGAATTTGACTGCTCACTTTTGCCTGTTGCAACAATAAAACTTGATCTCATTCCCACTAGTCAAAAGCCTAACCTCACAAATGAGTTTGTTTCAAGTGTTCAACTTCAGGGAGATACTTACTCAATCGTTTCCTCTGGATCTTCATTACCTTCACAATCTCTAGAGAAAATGTAAATATGTGAATTCTAAATGAAGAATAAACATGTACTCCTCAACCGCTGGTTTGACTACACTGAGGCCTTTGATTTCCGGAGTCAACTGAACCAGTGTTCCATCAGTTGGGAACATAAATTCATGTTGACACGTCCATCAAGGGTAGCGCCCTGAGGATAAAGAACAATGACCCATTGATATGCCCAAGAAGGTATTATGGCACCAGCTGGAGCTAGAGGAGGTGTACCTCCATGAAGTCGGAGGCCGGTAAATGTACTGGCGGTGATTCCATCTAGCACAACATACAGCCCAAACTCAACAAGATGAAAGCGACCACCTTTCCAATCATCTGGAAGATCTGAGTTGGCTAACAGTGTAGTATAACCACCTGGAGAATCTGACTTGTCAAAGTGAATTCCGCCAAAAAAACCAAGTGCTTTGATGCCGTTTGCATCTGCAAACGCGGTTAATGTTAGTAAAGAGGGTAATATTTAAACCTACCACTGCTATCTTCATGTTCAGGCTGAGCAAGGTTAAGCTGAATGCCTTGATATAAAACGTTGCCATCAGTTCCAATCCGTGGAACGTTGTGCAGTTCACAAGTTTCTTCCAAATGTTTGTACTCTTCAGGGATGATCTTCTTAATGATATTTACTGCAGCATCAACTGACGTCTATTGATATTCAAAGATTTGAGCTTTGTATTTACATTATAATCTCCAAAAAGCATACCTTCACTAGTTTTTCTCATAGCTGAACATGCTCTTCCTCCTCCTCAGTCAGTTTACTGCGTATTTTCCCTCCTACAGCAGGACCATTGATGTTGCGGGGCTTTTGATGGTTTAAACCAACTCCAAAGCAGCGGGCCTTGCCTGCTCTAATGGCGCGCTTCATGCACTTCTCAAAGCAAGTACAGAGGTTGGAGGTTCGTTCCGCCCGTGTACCCAGAGTATCATCTCAGAGTTCCATGAGTGCTTCTCCAACCTTTGAAGATTTATCTCTTTAAACAATCGTTAGTTTCCACCTGAAATTGTAAAACCGATACATACACTTCAAAGACATATCCCTCAAAAGAGTCCTTCTTTCCATCTCCTGATCCATTAAGATCTCTCAAAAACACAATGTCCCCCGGTTCAAGGTGGCCCCAACCTATTATGGAAGATTTGTACAAAATCACAATCGAGTAAAATGCTACTCACCGAGAGCATCCATTTCTGAGTTATGTCCAGCTGGAATGGAAATATTTTGTTTTGCATAGTGGAAGTAAAATTTATTGTACACCTGGTCATTCACAGGCCAGGGAATAACTAAGATTCGTTTTATTTCATCCCGGATGTCATCTGGGATGCGAGGATGCAAAGGTACACTATATATGTCTGGAAGATAATGGTTTTGGGTACTTGCAAAGGACAATTTGGTGCCGCCAGATGTGGAAGACTTGGAACGGGCTGAAGGCTTTGAAATGAATGTTCCAGGCCCTGAGTTGATCCAAGTTTTGACCTTGTGAGCCACTGTCTTTTTGAAACCACCTACAGGAGATTTGCGCATGACAAAGGGAGAGAGCAGATGAGAGTTGAAAGTGGAAAGGAAATGAGGCAAAATAAACCAGCCCCCGAATTTGACTGATGGTATTGCCGCCCCGGTCTTTTGGCCTCGATCTTCGATGGTTACGGTGCAAGTTCAATAACCACCTTAAGTTTATTTCAAAGTTGATATGCAGCAAAAGCTATCATTGTGAAATCATTGTACAAGTAGGCAAAAAACGCGCAATAAGAGACTGCTACCAGTAGGTTTGGTATTTGCCGTTTCAAATTGTGCTCAGCCTCAATCCGAATCAGCATTTGCCATTTCACTGGTCAACCATCCACATATCTCAGTTGTATTGTCAACACTTGTCTTAGTGGCAGCATCATCCAGCACCGTCATGATCAAATCACCATCGTATGTAAATTGAGGCCCGACTGATTTGGAACCAGAAAGTCCAACGTCTGGCACCCATTCTTTCCCTTTTGCAGTCAGCTTGTGCAGACAGTGCAGGGCAACTGACATAAAAGGGCCTAAAACCACGTGCTGGAAGGTATGCAGGTGAAGGCTGTAAATTTGCGCGATAAATCTGTCAGTAGCAATTCACAATTAAAAATTATAACAATGACCACTCACTTCCGCACATTTCCGCAACAATAAGGGACTACACAGTCGACTCCTATAATCCTGAACCCAGAGATTCGAGAGCAGAATCAATGAATTGAGCACCAAGAGGCCTCAAACCATCCCAGTGAGCGACGCGATGACCTTTGTCTGCAATCTTGTAAATACCTTTGGCAGTGCAACGGAACTTCCTGCGTTGCAGTTCAACATATCTGGTTAGTCTAGGATCAGTAGAGCAAATAGCAACATATGTGCACTAACAAGAGCGTTGCCAAGTGAAAATGATAGCGGAATCATTGTTCTTACCCTTGCTGTTTATGAGGATCATGTTATCGAGTGGAGGGGTAGGCATGCGTGAACCTATGTGTGGAGATGATTGACCAATGGGGTTCATCATGGGTGGCTGTCAATGACCAGGTAGTGAAGTTGAGGCGCAAGATTTGCAGCATTTTCGATAAGATGAGGCATCGCCTCAGCCACACCTCGATTCATGGAGGACATTGGGGTCGTCATAGTAAGATGAGTGGTTGATGCAGAAAGTTCTTCCGCCTGAAAATAAGTTCAGTCGGTACGCTGCACAATAATCACATCTATTACTTACTGAAGAGTTGTCCTTCTTAAGCTTATCAGCTTGATGAGGGAAGACAATCAACTTTTGCTTGTAAGCAATAAGTCACTTGATGTTGAGTTTTTGCCCTCTTGACTCAGATCTCTCCTTCAGGTCAACGGCAAAGCCAACACCTATAGCTTCTTTCCTTCCAATTCCAGCCTCCTTCAACCATGAACCCCGACAACCCCAACCCAACCCCCACGAAGTTTGCGGGACCAGAAGAAGATAATGAAACTGACTCTAGAAGAATATCAGTCGTCGGCAACGGAGGAAGGAAGCACCTGGGACAGGATAACCGACCATATCCAATTCCAGCATAGCACCCTTCTGCAAAACCTGGTGAAGAGGCAAACAGAGTTATTCGAAGATAGAGGAGATGGGTTACGAATCTTGAGAAAGGGGAATGAATGGGCTGCTGCAGGTCCTCGATATCCGCCCACGCACGCCATATCCCCAAGCACTGCCACAGTCTGTGTCTGCACCTGTCCCTTTTTCCTTGCTAGTACCTCGCACATCCAACAAAGATGTGATTTATGGAAAATCCGCACACGTTCAAGATGAGTTGACAGAGAGGGAAAATGACAGGGTCATAGGGTTTTTCACACCAGAATCGGATGGCGACAAGGATGAGGGACTGCTAGAGATGGAATCATTGTAATCTGCGGGAGTGCTAGGTGCAGAGCTAGCTCGATGATGAGCAGAATGAATATGCCGGACATGAACATGATGGGAAGAAGTATGCAGATGCAATAGCAGAGGATGAAGACTTGAGCAAACTTTTCAAAGGTTGTCTGTTAGATAAGACGCAAGGGGAAGAAGATGAGCAAACGGGTGATGGATGCAAAGGAAGAGCAAACACTGTCCCAGCCTGAGGAGAATAGTGTATGGAGAACAGATGGGATTGGACACCAAAAGCGGTAGGGCAGTGGAAGAGTCAATGGGGACCAGTGTCTTGGTCAAAAGACAAACATTTGCTATGAGCTGGAATGGGTGAACAAAACAGGGAGAATGTTCCACGCAGCGGTGAGGACAGAGGCAGTGACTGTGGAGATGGGCCTCCATTAGTAGCCCAGTAGTTCCAAAGATGAACACTTAAATGGTGTGGGATAAAAGAGGCCACGTAGGAGCTGAAGGTGAACCGGATGACATTGGATGGCGGCTGGTTTTGGCATTGGCTGGTCAATAAGTTCCTGCTCACGCTCACAGGCAATAAGCGAAGGCTGTATCTCAAGTCACAGATAACGTTGTTGTCATTGTCATATTGTATTCCTATAAAAGCGTAATATGAGCGGAGTGTCAAAGCGATGCATGGTCACCACGCAAGTAGAAAAAGAGTTAGAAAAGTACGGAAAGATCGCTTATGCAACATAAGTTGCAGAGAGACTATAAGAGTCCCAATGCTCCCATCCTCTATCTCTTCCAACCGGTCTCCTCTCCTCCAAGTTAAGTCCTAAGGTTGCAGTTGTGTGGGTTGAAAAGACCTTCTGCATTTTGTCATCTTCATCAACGAGATGATGCTGGTAGATGTCTGGTGTATAGGCGGAGTCCAGGCTCCTTGAAAGGTCGGCAACAAGATTGACGGCAAAGCAAAGAGATGGAAGTGAAGTTAGGCGCCCATCATGTGATACAATTGATGACTTATCAGGGGCACTTGCTTCTTTCTGCATCTACTTACCCAAAGGCCTGTCTTATCAAGCACATGTACTTAGTATCTTCTCCTGTTTCATCTATCCCAACAAGCTGGGGATTATTTATCACTGGAAAACCAGGAATTCCTGGAATCGGCATTTGAATTCCCACAAATACGCAAGTATAGGTTGGGAGCCTGGTTGGTAAAGGGAACGGTATGAGCGGCTGGACAGGACAGTATGCAGGCATGAGGATGCGGCAGATTGAACTGGTAGGATTATGAGTCCAAGGGCAGTTGGGACCATTGGGAGCAGGAGTTGTACGCTGAGGCGAGGAATGGTGTCGATCAAACTAGGACTCGGAGGGAGCAGGAGTTGTATGCGGAGTGAGGAATGGTGTAGATCGAACTAGGAGGGAATAGTTGTATACATGAGGGAGCGACAGATCGAACTCATCAGAGGTAGTAAGAGGATGGCTAGTATTGTGGTCAGTGGGGGGCAGTACTACGCCAACACCATTGAGGGATTGGGTTGATAAAACTTGAAAGAGTACTGGTAGTATGGCGGCGGGGGTAGGGGTAGTACGTGCTCATGAGAGAGCGGGTAATTGCCATGATCAGTATTACAATGTGCACCAAACCAAATGCCAATACCTTTCGGACGTACCGTTGGCTCATCAACTCCACTAAGCACAGGGGGTCACCTTACAAGGTGTACAGCTTTAACTTGGCATGTTCTTCTATTCTCAAAATCTCTCTCATTCCTGTATAAACAGATCAGGCGTGGTGGGAGATATAACAATTGCAGAGCCAAGAGTTTGAGAGGTCAATGAGAGGTCGTACAATCTGTACCCGTGCTAATATAGTTAATGTATGGCTGATTACAATATTGTTACAATAATGTTTCTCTGAATTCCCGTCTCTTGATTTTGGATATCAAGCGCAAAATTGCATTTGGATTTACCGGTAAAAGATGTTGAGACAGACTATATGCATATGCATGCAACCTTACTAGCCCTTTACTCACAGAAATGTATAAACTTTATATGGCGATACGGTATAAACAGCTAGTAGTACGTTAATCGGTAAGCAAGCAAGGGGTTATCAGTTTGTGAGCAAGGAGCAATATAGGATCTGTTAGTAAGCAATAGGTCTGGGTTGTGAGCAAAGAGCAAGCAAGGAGCTACGTGAGGGAAGTAATTTTAGTGTACTGAGTGAGCAAGGTGCTATACGAGGAGAGTAACATTAGTGTAGGTGAGTGAGAAGCTATACGAGTAATATTGGTGTAGGTGAGCAAGGCACTATATGAGGAGAGTAACATTAGTGTAGGTGAGCAAGGAGCTATACAAGGGGAGTAACATTGGCATAGGCAAGTGAGAGAAGCAAATCAATCATAACCGAGGCAAACAATGCAATATTAAACGATGGGGTACAGAACAGCGTACCAGAGCAATTAATCAGAAATATTAAATTTGCGTTTCAGTTGTTTTTGATGGTTATAAAGGTGCACCTGTTTAAGTTTGGCAGCCAGACGTTCAGTAGGGTCTAGCGACATTGGTAAAGGTTCATTGGTGCGATAAATAAAGCCCTGAGGGCCCCATAGATATTTTATCTGAAGCCAAATATCATAAAGTTTATGTTCTATTGCAAAACGGCGTGAGCTTCTTCATAAGGACAGTAAAATGTAATTACAAACCATTTGACTTTACGGTTGGAGAGGGCCATGGTTGGAAGGCCACATATTCAGCAAGTTCATAATTTGAATGTTTATCATTGTACGTTCGATCGGACCAGCATATGCTAGAAAGAAGGTCCCGAAGCATCTCCTTGTCCTGGAGCATCTTCCTATCCTGGAGCATCTGGCCCTGCAGCATCTCCAACTTTTTGGCATATTGGATGTGTTGAGATTTAGGGAGCAAGCTGCCAGAACAGCCCAAGGCAGCCAACACTGTCCGTACGGGGCAGAATGCTTGATAGAGTGTGTGTAACGGGACATAGAATCCTGTAGCCTGTTGATCGTATTTGATCGTTTCAATATTGATACCAGCTTTGATGCAATAGTCTTTAAAGTCGACCGCATCAATGATGCAAGTTCAGGCGCTGGAAATGTATGTTTGGAGTGGTATCGAATCGATAGGAGGTGGAATAGGTGGCATAGAAGTGGTAGGGGGTGGAATAAGTGGCACAAAAGCGATGGGAGGCAGAATAGGAGCAACAAGAGG
This sequence comes from Rhodocollybia butyracea, assembly GCA_015501585.1. NCBI lineage: Eukaryota > Fungi > Basidiomycota > Agaricomycetes > Agaricales > Omphalotaceae > Rhodocollybia > Rhodocollybia butyracea. The sequence continues at coordinate 25,739 of JADNRY010000098.1, read as the reverse complement.
AAGATCCAAAGGATGAGGATCCAATCTTGAAAGATATAGAGGCTGGGAATGACCAATGTTGGCAGTAACTCCTGGGACCGAAGTCATCAATGGCATCTGGCTTTCAGGTACAGAAGGACCAGATGCTCCGTTTAATTGACAACATGATGTAGCTGATGGAGTGTTATACAGCACAAGACGAGATTGATGCGATTGTGGCTCTTGATTATTGGTAATAATCCCAACTTCAAAGTGTCGGTGTTCCGATTGTTCTGGTGAGTACCCGATATTAGAATAGAAATAGTGATAGTTGTGAGGGCTGTGGTCATCAACAGTGACAAAAGCTGACAATAAAGTAGCATCTTGTGGGCAACTTAAAAGGTTACCGATACATCCAAAGGATCGAGTCCCATCGGAAATGATGGCAAGGAGAGGAGATGACACTAATGTGGCATCGTTATTCCATATAGCGTCTTGAATCACCATAGATCCGCCTCGCTGTAACTGTGATCGAATAAGCCTGATCATCACATTTGGAAAGATGTAGTATTGTTGATTAACGTGATGAATCAAATTTTCAGGCACAGAAATGTGCCAAAGTGTCTGTCTTTGGGATGCTGGCATATTGATGTGCAACGATACCCATATATGGATTGTCACAGCTAGAAATACATTCGTTAAATCTGTGTTAAGAAAGAATGATTTACACCTCACAATATGTCCTGTGTGCGGTTGGTGCTGGGGGCTGAGCATTTAAGACGGTCATCAAGCTGGGATCAACAGGAGAATGTGCTGGTAGAGCCTGAGATGCAAATGCTTCAACAAAAGAGTGGGTGGTATTGGTCGCAAGCTGACCATCTGCAAATTAAAGAGGCAAATGAAATGCTTGTAGGTTGGGATGGAAGAGCATTTCCAAAGAAGGGTCAACGGTATTGGTAGTAGGCTGGAAGTCTGAAGCCGAAAGAGGTGAAGGAAACGTTTGCAGGTCATGCACGTACGGCACCCCAATAGAAGAGTTGGCAGTACCGGTGGCGAGCAGATTATCTGTAGACAAAAGAAGTGACTAAAACAACTTGTAAGTAGAATTTTTGGTTTGGTTTGGCTATCCACTCACTGGTGCCTGTGATGGGCCATCCAGCAGCAGTTCCTCCAGTGTCCCTGTCCACGAGCTTGGCGGTATTTCATTTTTAAATGAGAAGTCACTGAGTGATGACTCAGAACTCAAAGAAAGAAGACCGAGGACATCACGAGCTTCCATCCTATGTAAGACGAACAAAAAGAAAGAAGAGAAACCAGGAAACCAAAACAGACGCTACCATTCTATTTAAGGATTTCCGAACATAATTCAATCGGATAAGGATGATGGATGTGGCGATCAAAGACGCAGTAAGGAGGCCAGAAAGAGCAAAGATTCTTCTCCCAAAAATGGCTCCACTAAAGGTGATTATTACAAGCTTAAGCAACTGGCGTAGCATATTATCATAAAGAGGTAGTGTTTGCAGTAACTTGCTGATACTTGCAACAAGGTTGGACTATACTCCGAGGAGTTTCATAATGGTCAGATATAAAAGGGTTTGCAAGTCCACCGCCGTTACGGAAGCAGCACATCTTGCGACAACTACTCTTTTCAAATGTGTCTGCCACTTATTCAATTCAGCTTGCTCTGGAGTGTCTTTTTTTAGCTTGGTGACACTTAGCTGGGCTCCAAATGTTTCCAATGTTGCCTCCACCTCAAATATTAATAACAATGGTCTTTTGGATGCTTTTCGTGCTCATTATGAGCAATTCCAAGGGCTTTTGATAAATGTCTATACTGAGGAAACGGATCCATTTCTACTTCAATTACTTGGCAAAGATCTCGACCAGTTTGGTCGTACAGCTGAGCGGGCATATAGCATTCAAATATTTTTGAAGCAGAAGAGCTTCAAACCTTACGAACTGGAGTCCAACTAATGCTTGGAGATGTTTGAACTCTTTATGACCAGCGCATTGAAGCCTCTCATAGTGGCCGACCTGCCATTGTCTTTTCAGAGCTTACCGGAAGTAGAGGCCGTCCTCACACAGTCATACATCCTGAGTTTCTCAGGTGGGCCTATGGTCATACAACTACATCTGGCCTCAGTCATTTTCTTGGAATTCCCCATAGGACGGTTCGCCATCGTCTTCTAGATCTTGGAATTGCCTTACCTGGTGTAAATCCAGTCCCAAGGCATAGAAGATCCTCTGAAGACAATGTTGACTCCTCAGATCAAATCCTCGATGGTCAAACAGTAGAACCTACAGAAGTTCCTGACAATGTACAGGCCCAGGCAGCAACTGTTGTGTCCTCATCTTCAATTGGATATTGGTCAACCATCACTGATGATCAGTTGGATGGACTGATTAACCAGCTGCATGTTCATTCAGGAATGGGATTCCATTTCCTTAAAGGATAAACTTTATTTATGATCATGTACTTTAAGTACTTTAAGAAGTACTTACTACTTATACAACAACTTAAGAACTATAAAATTACTTAACAACAATCTTAAGGGATTTTAAAAAAAGCTTTTTCTTAAGAGTACTCTCAAAACTCACCACTGAACATGAGAATGCCAAGGTTTGAGGTAAGATCTTAAAGGAGTGTTTAAGAACAATTTCTTAAGATCAGAAGAATATCGTGAACTCACATCAAAGACATTAATCTTAAGGAATTTTTAAGGAGGGTATTTCTTAAGAACACTCTGGAAACTTGCCTCTTTTGCTATCAGAGTCACCTGGCGCCACTGCAGCACACAAGTCAATCTTGAACTGAGAAGGCGCAACAATCTGTGAGTTGAAAGTCTGTTACTCAAGCACCATACAGACAGAGCCACCACACCAACTGGTAGGCTGGGCCCAGGAGTGACAGACAGTGGATCAGTTGAGCCGATGTGGCGCAATGAGGTTGGAGGATGAAAGAAAGAAAGAAAGAGGCGAAGTGGTGTTAGCGCCCATTTGCATCAACCATGTGATGGGTCAAAGCACTGGCTGTTGGCTCGGAAAATACAATAAGAGTCGGCATGGGCTTTGTCTGATCTCCTTTTGTCTTTTCAAACAATGGACAGTAGTACGACCACCCGTGGGCCGCGTCTTCTTGCCTTCTCTTTCGACCCCCCTCCTGCTTATGTATTGTACTTGATGCAAAGTAATTTCAAAGTGTTGTTATTAGAAACGTCTGGGGCCTGCATTATGGTAGTGCTCGGAAATGACAATAAGTATCTCTTCAGCACGGGCCAGTCACACCTTTTGTCTATTGTTTGAGCACTCCTTTGTCTTTACAAACAATAGACAAAATGTTATGACTCGATCAATAGTCTCGTCCAAACCTTCACAGTACGTAACTCGGCAGTAAAAATGATAAGAGAAATTAATGAGATTATAGAGCAAGCCTTTCCGTTCGTTGAAACCGCTAGGCAAAAAATATATACTCAAACAACTAGGCTCAAGTAAAGTTAGTAACTAGTTTGTAATATGAAACTCACAGAAGTTATTATTTGGAGATAGCTCGACAAATAATAATATGATTACCCTCGGAGATAGCTCAACAAGCAGTAATATGAATCAGAACTAGTACTCAGAGATGGCTCAACAAGTAGTAGTGAGTGTGGTGTCTAGTACTCGGAGATAGCTCAACAAGTAATAGTGAGTGTGATGTCTAATACTTGGAGATAGCTCAACAAGTAATAGGAAGTTGCAACTCAGAGATAGCTCAACAAGTGGCAATTAAAGAAGTATTCACTAGGAGATAGCTCAACAGGTGAATGTTAGTGGATACAACTTGGAGTTAGCTCAACAAGATGTATAAATGTGTATTGTAGGTTGGAGATAGCTCAACAAGATACAATGAGTTGGTCTGGTGATTCACACAAGTGATAACAGCAAAGAAGTGGGGGTTTGGATTTAAGAAAAATAATACGTCTAACGTACATTGGTAAATCTAGACTACTTATATACTGTGCAATGTGTACTAGTTAGGAAATGCTGCGGAATGACTGCGGAAATACTGCGGATGAGTCAGTCTGACTATGTAATGCTGTGCAATGACTAATATTGAGTCATGTATGCGGAACCGTAGTTGACTCAGATATCTGGCTGTGCAATGACTGATATTGAGTCATTGATGTAAAGAGGCTATGCAATGATGTCATAGCTGTGGAGCAGTGTTGTGATATCATAACTGCGGAGCAATGGAATGACATCATGATTGTAGAGTAGCAAGATGACATCATAGTTGTGGAGCTAGAATGATGTCATGACTGTGCAGACTGTGCAGTGACTGTTAAAGATCATTCTGGTGTTCTGGAAGAATGTGTGCAGCATTAACCCAAATGGTGTTGAATAACTAATGAATGTAAAATGTTAAGTAGAAGTATTAATGATAGTATTCATAGTTGGTTACAGAAGAAAAAAGATTGGGTGTATAGGATTTAGATCCGGGTCATAACACAAAAGCACTATTAATACTCAACCACTTGCTGAATTGCTGCCATTTCCCCCATCCCCCTCCCCCCCTGCTTGTGAAGATAATTCTTGGATTCAGCATGCCAGGCTCGCATGTGGTTGGCAGCCAATGACATGATATGTTGGGGGACAGGAAGAGGCAGTGACCTTCTTATTGCTCTTAAGAACAATTTCTTAATGAATTGTTCCCAAAAGGCAAGTTAGTAAGATTTTTTCCTTAATGAATATTTGCACACACAAGAGAATGATTTGTTGACAGCATTGTTCTTAAGAATATTTTTTAAGAATTAAAGAAATAAGTAAAGAATGTTAAGAAATGAAGTATCTTAAGATATATTGGGTACTATATTGTAAGTGCAAGGAAATACCATGGGAGACATTAAACACTTAAAGAATACTTAAAGAATACTTATAGGTTTTCTTAAAGTATATGATCATAAATAATGTTTATTCTTTAAGAACAATGGAATCCCACTGTACGTTCATTACTGCCGAGCTGGTATTCGAATGATGGGTGGGCTGCTTCATCACCTTGGACATATTGTTCAATATGAGCGCATACACCTGTCGCTTCTCCGTATTGATCCAGTCGTTCGTGTTTTTGACCGCATACGCATACGCCGTCAAGGATATTCTGTCCCTGGCCCAAATTCTCTCTGGCTTCACGATGGTCATCATCGTAAGTACCACCTGAGGTTGTAAGTCCAATGCATTAAAACTGGGCATCAGTCCTATGGGTTTAATGCATCAAAACTGGGCATCCAAATGGGCATCTTGCATTAGGGATGGGTTTAATGCATCAAAACTGGACCTCTAAATGGGCATCTCACATTAGGGGTGGGTTAGGGTTAGGGGTTGGGTTAGAGGTTAGGTTAGGGGTTAGGTTAGGGTTAGGGTTAAGAATATATATGGGGTGCAGGGGCTTGCCCCTGCTTTGGTAAGTGACAGGGAAAGGTTAGTTAAGGTTAGGGTTAGAATAAGAGGAGTGACATGGAGTTGGTTAGGGTTATAATAGGATTAGGGTTGGAGTGCCATCAGGTAGGTGGCCCCAATATAAGGGGGGGGGTCTCAGTTTTTTCCCACGGGTCCTTGTTCTTGAGTTATGGCTGGTTCCATATATTTAACACATTAGTCACCTGATAGCTGACTGATCAGTTACTCCCACTGTAATTTGTCACAATAGTTGCCCAGTTTTGATGCATTAAACCCATAGGACTGATGCCCAGTTTTAATGCATGGAAGTTACAACCTCAGCTGTAAGTACAGCTATATTTTTGATAATTTTCATCTCATTTTTGCTTTACTTTAGGTCTCATACGATGGGGTATTGTAGTTCATGGTTTTATTGACGGTCACTCTTGCATGATCACTGGTATGAGAGCCAGTAACAACAATCGTGGTCAGACCATTATGTCACTTTTTCTCTCTGCCATGCAACGCTACGGTCTTCCTTCATGTTTACGTGGAGATCATGGTGTTGAGAACGTCTGGGTCGCAGCATTCATGGAATTTGCACATGGTGAAGGGCGAGGGTCTTATATCTGGGGACGGTAGGGAAATTGTTCCTCTTTTGATTATATTTGATTTTTATGACTGTTTAAATCTAGGTCAGTTCATAATGTTCGCATTGAGCGTCTCTGGGTTGATGTTAGCCACTATATCACTCAAACCTGGCATGATCTGTTCACCCTCCTTGAGCTCTGTCATGGTCTTGACGTTTCAAATATCAACCATGTTTGGTTACTTCAGCACCTTTTCCTTGCAACTATAAATGATCAGTTGACTTTCTGGGCAGAAGGGTGGAATCATCACCGCATTTCTCAGCGCAACGGTCCCATGCGAAGTCCTGAAGCTATCTTTGGTTTTGATATGCTGGTTTTTGGGATGCGAGGGGAGTCCTTGGATCAATTTACCATGTCAGATGAAGAGTTGGAAGTCTTCGGGATTGATTGGGATGGATTGCAGGATGAGACCATCTTACGATCGCTTCGCAAGAATTACCGCAACGATGGCTCTGGTTCATGGCTTGGTCACAGGGGCCCACCTCCTGAGCTCAACGAAGTTGTTGTTGAGCCCCCTCTAAATTCACTTACGGCCGAACAAGTAGCATTGTTGGATCATCAACTTGTAAACTTTGGGCGGGAACCTCAAGAAGCTGCAGTCGTTCTTCTATGGGCTAATGCATTAGCAATTGCTCAAATGATGCGTCGAGATCTCTTTTAATATATAGGATACAATAGTCATCAAATTCAGTTATCGAAGTAAGTACTCCAGCAGTTACGTAGCTACGGAATGTACATTTTCCTTTGGCCCAAGTATCGTCCTGTATCGTCTCAGGATGCCGCCAGTGTAATTTAGTACCTTATATTAAGCAGATTGATGCATCTCAACCTACAAACTTGTCCGCAGCTTTGATAGCAACTATCCGGGTTTATAGTCCTTGGCTTTGTTCTTCCTGACGGTACTATTGCTTTTGTTTGTGGTAAACTGGCGCTTCGAGGTGCCGACATTCCTGCACAGATCGACGCTCGGTGCTCACTACTCTGCACCACCTGAATGATGCAAAACGCACAAACAGAGTTTCAACAACGTATCACAGCCTCACGTACGGCTCTCATATGTATGTCATAACTCTGTACGCATCTCGGTAAGGAACCGTATGCATCCCTACAAGGGACCGCACGTTCCCCTGTCAATGACCTGACATCAATGTAAACTCTTGCCATAGAATACAGTAGCGTTGCTCAAGGGCCAAAGCAAAGTGCTTGGACGGTGAATGAGGTCTGAATTATAATCTTACTTGCATGAAAGATTATTACAACGACACACGCAATTGATATCAATGTTGTCTTTTATAACTGACAATGAAGCAAATTTTGTACAAGTTTAAGAGCAGCTATTCAGAGGCAGAGAGGGTATTTTGATTGAATTTTCAAGGTCCAATGGCAGATATCCTTTGTTTTGGGATAGTCCAAGGTCCAATGATTACGAAAATGCTGTATGTTCAACCATTTTGGCCCAAATCAGCTGTCATAGACAACAACAAGAGCGATTGTTGAGGCTAGAACCGCCCCCATTACTATTAGGAGTCCCGCTTCTCGGGCCCGTTGCCGGTATAAGGGGAGGTATTTCTCCGCTCATGATTGTTTTTCCTTTCTTTACCTTATAGGCATATCCTTTATCTTCGTCGCCTAATCTTTACTTACTCGCTTCATTGAAAGACCCCCTCGGGAGGCGGCATCGATACATTATTTATATTTCGTTACTTTCCTTTATTTTCCCTCAGTCGTTGTACACTCGTGTACTACTGAGGGTAAGCTTATTCGTATATTTACTTGTGTTCTTCGTACTGATATTCACTTATAGTTTAGATTACTTACTAAGTTCACAGGTACTTATATTTCACAATACAGAGTCGTTGTACACTCGTGTACTACTGAGGTTTAGATTACTTACTAAGTTCACAGCGATATTGACTCTGGGACAGCGAACGTGCCAATGAAGATGAAACTCTCATGAAGGCGGCGCGTCTGACATGATGCAAACACATCTTATTGATGATATGGAATGCTAGAACTTTTGGACGGGTCCCACCATCTTCCAAGTTCTCTCTGCACCACTGACCGTGACGACTGTTTCTTTAATGGTCAAACACTGAACATGGCACTCTGTGACGCGTAATTGAGTATATCGGCAAGTATTATTGGCGTGCTTATTATTATAATTTTGCCTTCAAGTTTGGCAATCTCTATTATTAGGTCAGTGATGATCATTACAGTGGTTATGCAGACCGAAACATATATTAATGGCCATCTCTGATGCTCATATGTAAAGAGATGTTTGAGTAGATGTTTAAACCCACTTTGGTCACTCTGGAGAATGGTCCGATTAAAGCCTATCAGCAACATAGCAGGTTTTGAAATCTTAATGTCTGGTGGAGTATTGAGCTAGGCTAATCTGGTATGCTAATGAACCTGTCTTTGCTCATCTGTGGCTGTTCTGTTGTCCTGATACCCGCAAGATACCCGGGATCATCATTTGATTCATCTGAAAAACTGCGGGGGATTATAAGTAGCAGTAGCAGATGCTCGGTGGATTACCCACGCTTCTGAGTTGCTTCTTACCTGCCCAGGTGGCCACCGCTTACTCCTTGCGATTAATTATACCAAGTCTTGTTCCTCAACCCTGATGCAAGAAACCCAGGATTTTTTGATTACACCTATCAGATATGTAGAGCAGGTGGTTGAGCCATTGGAAATCATAAAAATGGCAAGTACATCTACAACCTTCTTAGAAAATCACAGTAAATTTTACTTTTCCAGTTTTCTGTTTTCCTTTATGGTGCATACTTCTTCTGTTTCTCAAGAAATGAAAGCCTTACTGACAAGAGAGCTCTTTCTTCAAGGAATTTATACTGTTCTTTTCTGGCTTTATATCTACTTTCAAATTGTTCAACGTCCCGCACGCAAAAAGCCAAAATTTTACATAATCTCGCTCTCTTTGCTATATGTCCTTATCACTTCTGTCACTATCCTCTATGTGACCTCAACATATGAGTCTTTAATCTCAGGAACAATGATTGGCCTTACATTTTCTCCATCCTTTCGCCAATTATCCGTTGATCAACATACAAACCCTGACATTCAATATTTTGCATTTCTTGACCAAAAGTGAGCAAATAATCTGCTAATTTCTCCTGTCAGCCTAGTATCAGTAAAACGTGGGTGCACAGGAAGCCGCTTTCCGGCACTGTGTAGCGCTGGGGTCCGCTGGGAGCCGCTGGAAACGGCTGTATAGTGCCAAGTTCACCCACGTTTTGCTGATTGGCATTAACAGCGACTTTGCTAATCACAAGACATTATTTCAATGATTTAGCACATCCATGATGACCATTTACATGATTGCAAAGTACTGTACAATCTTATTATTACTGTATATTACTAACCTATCCCAAAACACATTTGATTTTGGATGGATCAATTCAGCACTGTAGCAGATAGTATACTTGTGAGTGAAGATGCACACTCTACAATCTATCAGTATTTTAGGCAGCTCACTGGGTTGGTACAGCTCTGCCGTTGCTATCACCTCTGGGAATCAAGAAAGTCTATTATCGCTCCACCAATCATTTTTTGTACCCTAAACGCATGTATGCAACAAACATAGCCCTTGAATTTGACTAAAATGTTACAGTGTTCTTTGTTGGTGGCCTAATTTTGGAAACACGGGGGGAAAAGATTTCAATCCTCCTTTTCTCTTGGGCAATGCAAGAGAGAATATATTCAGCATTGCTACAATCATCTCTCTAACATTTGCCCTTGTCACTCTGGTCACAAATGTTCTCCTTACTGCCCTTATAGGTGTGCAACTTAATTTTCACCTTCCTCTGAAACCTGTTTGATATATATACATATTGAACACAGCTGGAAGAATTTTTTGGCTCATGAAAATGACCAATAAATATTTGGATACCAATTCTCGTATGAACCACCAGAAAATCAAGCAAATTCCAATAATCATGTACAGATGAATTAAACAGTCATGTTGAAAACACCCTAATATTTTGATCTAGTATTGAATCAGGTTGTTTGTATCCCGTCACTATAATTGTTGCTACCTGTTTCATAGTCTCAATCAGTCCTCTGAAACTTGTTCCAATAGCAGCACAAACAATGGTATGAAAGATTGTTGACTCTTAGTACTCTGTCTAACTGGAAAACGCAGGGAATTGCTCCAACTTTGATTATGGTTCGAGTTGACTTGGGCTTGAGCATTGAACATGATGGTCCCAGGAAGGTGCATAGTGAGAGTGTTCAAGGTGTAGTAGCGGTGGTCTAGCAGCGGACAATAGGCTTTGATCCTAGTAGAAGCAATAACTTTTATCAGACTGATTGTAGGGGGCGCCCAAATGGGTGACGGAAATGATTCCTCTATTCAAAGTATGGTAGGCAATGTAATCAATATCAAATATGGTAAATCTGGGGCAGCGGGTTAAATGCCCGGGAGCAGCTGAGACCTGAAACAACATCCGCCGGACTGCTGGTCCACATGAATACATATAAAGAGGGCCAGAGAATCTAATCCTCAAGTGAATTGTTAATAGGTAATAGTATCAATGAATAGCCTACTATATTAGCATTGAACCATCCTTACAGTTCCCTATACTCACTTATGTCTTAGACAGTCATGACAAATTTGTTCCATCTCAATACCAAGCTTGAAATACAGCATCGTCCCTCGGACTACTTGTAACCCCGTCTCAAGCGCTGAGCCTCCTACTATAAAAAGCTGACGGAATCGAACCAGTGTAGCATAGCGACTCGAAGATGCTCCAGAGTGGAAGAAAGTATCACATTACCCATCTAGGCAATAGTACTTGCCTCGCAGATAGCGGTAAAAACACAGTTCATACTACCTGTGAACCACTCGAGTACTGATCCTGATTCTCCGGGCCATGAACGGGTGAGTAAATTCACATACCCCAAGTGCAACATACTGAGATCCGTGACGGATCTGTAGTGGAGGATTGTTCAATACGGTCCATACTGGACAATCCAAAACACGCACACGTCGCAATATCTGATGACGCATGATGTAAGAAACCCAATGGGAAAGGACATAACAGTCGGTCATATGCAGCTCGGTTGGAAGCTCGCCGTTCATTTTCCAACTCTCAATACATTTGCAGGATCGCCCTTTGGACCAGCATTAACAGGGGGCCTACTGTCGTGCTTGATTGGACTGGGAGCGATGTTAAGCTTCGCACTAGTGTTACTGGTGGCAATAGCCAGGTGTGGCAGTTCAGCCCGGCGTAAGGATGTTTCCTTTAATGGCCTATCTCCTATCTACCAGTATTCACTGTACTATGCAACCACCGACCGGAATATAGGAAATCGAAAATCTCTGTAGTTTCCTAAACACTCGAACACGGAGAAAGAAGGCAATCTAGTACTCTGTGTCAGCGTATAGCTGGCATCCGACTCGGGAGGATGATCTTAGTCCAGTCACGTTGAGCTCAAAGAGCAGAAGAAAGTGTCAGGTTCCGGCCGTACTAAAAACTTAAAGGTGCTTTAAGTGAGCTGAAAAAAATCTTTGGCACAGAGAACTGCAAAGGTAGCCGTCGGAATCGGCTCTTATTAGACATAGACATAGACATATTTGTGCTATCACCTCGAACACATTATAGAGCCATTCTCAAGGTAACAGTATGGAACCATACACGTAAACAAGAACATACCAGGCTAAAAGTTCAAAAGCTGGGAAATAATTGCTGATAGGATGACGGGGATGGTACATTTGTTTCAAATTGTTTGTCACCACATCGTACTACCAGAGGTTATTAAGGTACTCAATACGTTTCATTGGTCACACTCACCCAAAAGCGCTTTCCTCGATGTCTTCATCCCGAACAGCTACATGTAATCCCATCCTTTCACGGATAAAACGACGTCCAACGTTGTCAATCCAAGAACCAAGACCCAGAGTAAGACTCTGCAACCTTGGCACTCTCGCATGCTCAGGTTGTGCCGTCAGCGAAGCTGTGCGCGATTCCACCATACGGCACAGAATACTGGCAGTGATGAAAGAGGAGGGTTCAGCTCCGGCTCCTATCCTTGAAGGCAAACACAAACATTGTGTTTGCACATTGACAGAAAATGACTGGAAGTTTGGAAGAAAAACAGGCTTGGGGTGGTGTTTTTTCCTTCTACTGGTCCTGTGTTCCTCGATGGTGAGTGCATCGAGCAAGTCAATAACAGAGCATTCAACGTCCGGCCCAATGCTATCTGAGGAGAAAACAAAATCTGTAATAGACGGATGATGGGAAATGAAGGTAAGGGAATGCTTCGTCGGGATATTATATAGTTTCAGTGTCTGTAGAAAACACTGAGAAGCGAGCAGTAGGGATGAGAATTCCTTGAGAAACGAGTCATACTCTGGTTTCCATATCTGATATGAACTTGCGTATGTATATAGCGATAGCGACACCAGATGAGGAAGCCGGAGTCTTTCCCATATTCTGGGCAGCAGGCACTTCATCGACAGATTAAGGATGGCAATCTTGCACTGATACACAAGCACACTTGTTATGAGGCTCCCGTCGCCTTCGAATTCTCCCAGAGAAAACTCCTTCAGGTTGGGAAATCGGGCTAGGAAATGGGCAATAGATTTTGCCCGAAGGACATGGATGTTAAGTGACGTTAAATGGGAGCAATCAAACCAGGTAGATTTTGACCATGCAACGGTCCCGGTGTCGCGGTATGTACGAAGACTAGGAGCGGAAGAGAGAACGCAAGAAGGAGGTGGCTGACTGTCATGCCTATGCTGCTTGATAATCCAGAGAGATTGCAAGTTTGGGCAATGACCAGTGGGTATCATAGAATCCAACCCAATCAAAGTGGTGGAATCTAGGATAACATGCTGCCACCGATCAAGGTTATCCACTAAAATCCGATAATCGTGTAATGCAACCGCGGTGCTCTCTAGAGGAATAACAATGCAGAATTTCAGAGGGGATTGACGGGAAAGAGCCATGTACTCGCGGAATACTTCGAAGCGTCGGGGGAAAGAAATTCTATCCAAGTCTGCTTCAATATAGAAGGAGGACCATAATGGAGGGTAATCTCGAATGATGAATCTCCAATGTGAGCACATCCAGGTAAGCTCGAGTGTGGGGCACCGAGGACGATGAGATGAGCCTCTGATGCTCAGAACGTAGTCCTCGCGTTGACCAAGTAACCTATGGGGGATTCGAGCACAGTAGGAAAAGATTTCGTAGAGAATATCAACTGGAAGTCTGCGGATCGGCGCTGTGAGGGCATGAACGTTTCTCCTTAGCCGAATAACTTCAGCTTCAAGCTGTGCGAAGTACAAAGGGGCTTAAAAATTGCATCGGACGAATGCGTCTCTGGGCAGAAAAAACTTTTGATTTCGTCCAATAGTTCGTCCTTTGAGTTGGGATAATAGCCACTGCGAAGCTGATGCAAGACTTTCTGGTTCAAGTTGAAAGCCGCATCCAGTGCATTGGTGGTAGACATACGGGAGAAAGGAAAAGTGCGAACACAAAAGATAAAAGTTGGGACCCACAAAGTCTCACAATCTCGCCACAATCAACATTTCATCGATTCCGGAACAAAGGAGACCCGTAACCGGATAACGATCTCATTATAATCAACTGAATTCTCATTAAATAACTGGAACCACGGTTTTGAACTTCGTTGATAGACCCGAAGTAAGATCCAACCCGATGAATGTGGGTACCGCTAGGCACTACCCGACGTTCATCTCTGGGTGCTTTCGGATTCGGTCTGTTGGTAGCCTGTACAACTAGGAGAAAACTTCGAAGTCTACACCCCGTATCCATAGCTTATGTGCAAGGAGCTTTTATTGACATTGTCGCTCCGACTCGATTCTCCCACCATGCGAGCTCACCCACAGAGGTCATGGTTTGGGGCTAAGGACTTTGTCTGTCTCTAGATAGATGGAGAATTTGTAGTTCGCATATACAGAGTCCATGGTACAGCGTTCTATAGGTAAATATTGGCTTGACGGTTTACAGGTAATGTACAATGTGTTACACTTTCGTGTCGCTTCTGTGGATATCTTTACAGTTAAAACATTTTCACTGCTTCTTCTTCTGAACACAGACAATAGCCTTGTGCTTTCTATATAACAGAAGAACAACAACTCAGTTACAAAGCGCGATGGATGAACATAAGCAAAAAAAACGTACTTCCAATCCGCCTTCTGGCAATTTACCCCACAATAAGCAACCTTCAAACACGTCCCGCACCTCGCAAGCTTCGTATCCCTCTTTCCACAATTTGCGCAACGATCCGTAGCAACAACATGGTTCTCAACCACAGTACGCGTCCCGTCCGGTTCATACCTCACATACGGATACGGAAGCTGTTGCTTACGCAGATTACCTGCAGGCGATTCCGGATCCCCAAAGAAACTATCCAAATCCTCTCCCCGATCGTCAACGCGGGCCAAATACTTCAAGTTATTCTTCGTCTCCTTGAGGTTTTCAGCAACCCACAGGTCGAAATGCTTCAACCCCTGAGCGCCCGGTTTCGGAGATTCGTCGAAGCTATCGCCGAAGGAGTTGAACACTTCGTGGGTCTTCGCCAGCTCGATAGCTTCGCGGTACCGTTTGGCTGCCGTCACTCGGTCGTGTGTGTCCCATACAACGAGCCCGATGGTCCCAGAGGCGACGATCTGCATGCCTTTGAGCAGAATTTTATCTTCTGCCGTCCGGAATCGAGCGTGGCTGGGGTGGGTGTGGCCAACACGAAACGAGTTGAGTAACTTGTACCCTTCGGGATCACTTGCTGCACGTAAAAGCGTAGAGCATCAGAACCGTCAGAATTCAAGCACAATAGTACTCACCTTGATTCACGAATTTCATCGTGTTTGCGTCCCTAAACAAGTGCGTGAACAGGGCCCAGCAATAGGGGAGTACCTCGCGAGGGTCGTTCGCGCCTACGATCGCTGAAGGCGGTAATTTAACACCAACCCTCTCATCCTTCAAGATCTTCTTGATCGCCTTCTGATAGTTCTGGGACGCTTCTAGGTACTTCCCGGAATGATATGCCGTTTGGGCTTTGGTGATGAAGGCGAAAACCTGCTGAGACATGGTGGTCAAGAAACGAGAATTGCCCCCGCGGCGTTTATATAAAGCGTGTTCGCCACGATGCAAATGAAAAGATCAAGATTAGAAGATTGTTCATTGTAAAACAATATAAATGACGCTGTGTAAATAATGATCGGAGAATAGGCTGCTATGAAGGTATGAATACCTTGAGGAGCTCAACCTGTTGATTGTGTCCGAACCTTCCGGACAGTTGTTCCTCCTCCGTACGTAGCAATATCGTAGCACATCGGATGCAATTTGGATCATCAGATCACTTAACCTAAGACTTGCATATTTGGAGCTGAGATGACTCTAGCGCTTCGGTGGTGCTCGGCTATAGAATGGTAATATGGAATAGATGGAGCATGTCGAGTCATGTCTGAAGGCTCCGTAGCAAGGACATTCCGGTCTGCAGTGGGCACGAGGGGTATGGGCGTAACTGGGTAGACTGGGTAGTGGCCGTTGATCGGTTCTCGGTTTCAAGAGAATACAGCTGGCGATTGTTCGTCATCGCGAAAACAGCCGCCCATGCGAGACAACTCATCCTCATTTCTTTCCGGTGTTCCAACTCATCTCGTCGGTCGCGGCTGGTGAAACGATGTATATCGTGTAGATGAAGGACATGGGAGGTGGAGAGAGGAGCTAAGATACAGTCTGAAAGAGGGAAGTTTCGATTCCTGGTAATTGGGTGTTGCTGGTACCAAGGTATCTCCCAGCACCGCCTATGCTTAAGACAGCAGGTGAATTTCGGGTGTGGGTTATGTAAAACCAGTCCGTAAGTCCGAGCGCTGCCTGGGTCTGTATGGCGCTCGACCTAAGAATACGCCTAATTTGTCAACATCTAACACTTGCAGTGAGTGAAACCTGCTCTCAGAGACGTACATTTGTTATCAGATCCCAGATATCAGAGCCTACACAGAGGTTGACTCGGTATGTTGGTAACAATCACGCCGGCACAGTACAGGTTTTGTTTTCGAACTGGACATGACGCGTGCAAGTCGATTTGTTTGGTTGTCGATGGACCTAGGAGGGGTTATGCTTTGTAAGGGCGAAAGAGGTATCGACAACATACGAGGGAGGAAATAAGCCGGAAGGATAGAGAGAGGGAAGCCCGCGCATGCTCATCGCAAAAGATACTTCGTCAACTACATCCAATGCTCCGACCCTCTAGAATCTAATGCGTTGATCTGTGTTCCACGGGCCCAAGGCTCCTTCGGTTAGCGTCGTTCTGTCTCTAGGGCTAGAACAGGGAGAACCGGTGGGTACCAAGGGACCAACGCCTCCCGAGTCGTTTTGCTGGGCAAACAGTACAGCTCTGTTCCTGAATTCGTGAATACTTGGAATTACATTACAAGAATAAACATACCCCCGTAACACGTTGGTAGTTGGTACAGAATAGCCCATAGGGCTATGGCATCATGCGCAACTAGATGCGATCCAAGTTCTTCATTTGGTTTCCTGATATAGTGACGAAGTTGGTCCAGAAAGACAGCGGATCTGTGGCTCTGAACGTTCGAACGTGAACAACGGGACAAAGGAAAAAATTGTCGAGTATAAGAGACAGAATCGAGGACTCTTTTGCTTAAGAAAAGCAGAGCATCGGAAGCTGCAATTGGAAGTAGAATTTTCCAAACATTATTTAAAACAATGTGGCGATCGGTGGTGGTTGTGATTAGGATTCGACGCCCGAGTTCGAGCTCGTGACCTCAACCCGGCCGGTTTGTGATCTCCCGGTCCGGAGCAGAAGTCGTAAGTACAAGCACGAGAATAGTGTTGGATGGAGTAAATTTGGAGGAGTCCCGCCCCCGCCTTGCACTTTCGTGGTGGATGGTGTGTGCCTCGTTCTTGGTTCAATCAGCGGTTTACTTACCCCTCTCCCCCGGGGCCTCCCGTGGAGAGGATTTTTCGACATTCTAGTTCAGTCGGAGCCCTACCGTCTCCTCTCTAGATCATAGTCCCGCTGTTTATGTTTATGGAATGTAATTCATACCTGCCATTAAAGGCTTCTTCACTGCCTGAAAATTTAGTTGTGGATGGCTGGGCGAGTGCTAGGCGCTTGCACTTAACCCCGTATCAGCAGCCCCTCCACTGCTCTTTGTCGTTTCTCGCCAAACACTGTGGTACTAGTACGACCACAGTTGTGGCATGCACTCGTCATGAGAAATATGGCCTGTATCCCTATTTTTGAAGTCGGGGGATTGCGGCGCCGACCGTGTCAAGATTCAGTCTGCTTGTGGGTGGCCGAGGATTGAAAGAAGTGGATGTGACAGATGCTTCGATTCAAGCTGTCCTTTACCAATCTTTTACACGCGTTCTTCTTACCAATCCTTTACACGCGTTCTTTTTACCAATCCTTTATACGCGTCCTTTTTACCAATCTTTTAGTACACGCGTTCATACCTTACTCCTACCTTTTGTCCTTCTTCTGCTACACCACCAATGGAGCAATCTTTGCAAACTTCTTTCAGCAATAATCAACCTGGAGTGGACTACTCAGAGATGCTCACCTTCATGCGTAGTATACATTCCATGATACACGAGGAGCGCGAGGCTTCCAAATTGCGATCCACTTCAGACCCCAACCATCCAGCTCCCGCACCTGTAATGCCTCAGTTAGTTGGGCGTCTAGGCCTCAACAAGGATTATGTTCTCCCACCTTCTGGACCAGCAGATCAGGGATCGTACTCTCCTGGCCTTTCGACTATATCCCATGCGGAGAGTGCACCGGAGGACCCTCTAGCTGTAAACAAAAATTCTCGTAATATACCCATACCGTCCTTGCCCGATACACAAGTTGTACCAGTACCGGAACCTACCGCACATCCGGCACCCGATCCAGTAGATAATGCTCTCCAAGATGCTCTCCCCACCCAGGCGTCCGATGCGCCAGAGAAGATGACAGAGCAAGGCTCCAAAAATAGACCTTTCAAGGTTCGTCAGTTTGGGATCAAGCCACGCGAGATCCCCTGGCAGGTATGTGAACACAGAACTTTTTCGTATTTATTTTCACTATTATTGATCATTGATCGTAGCAAACTACGATTATACGGTCAAATACCCAGAGGATGAACGTTATCATGAACTGGGCCCGGAAGCTCGCATCTGGAGGGTCTATGGTGATGAGGCGACCGCGTTTGACAATGATATGATCGGGGAATTGGGTGACAGTCTTGATATCTTATTGGTCTTTGTATGCCCCTGCGCACTTCATATAAATAGTACTTACTGACTGCTTGCTGATGCCTTTACAGGCTGGTCTGTTCTCTGCTGTCCTCACAACATTTGTGGCACAGACATCACAGTCCCTGTCTCAAGACTATACTCAGCTCTCTGCATCTTATCTCAACAAGTTGACCATGCTGGTCCGTGCAAATGGCAATAGTACTGCCATCTCGAACGTTCCTCTCACCAGTACTGCATTCTCTCCTGCCATCCTTGATCTATGGATTAATGGTCTATGGTTTACAAGCCTTGTTATCTCACTTTCTGTTGCTCTCTTTGCAGTACTTGCAAAGCAGTGGCTACGTCAGTATGTGTCCATTGTCACTGGCACACCCCAGCAACAGGCATTTATCCGCCAATTTCGCTTTGATGGACTAGAGAAATGGAGGGTTCAGTCACTGATTGGGATGCTCCCCACCCTACTTCATCTAGCCTTGATACTATTCCTTGCTGGGCTCATCATATTTCTCATTCCTCTTAGCACTACCATCGTATATATTGTTGGTGCTATCTCTGTGACGGTTGTTGTTCTTTACCTCACAGCAACTGTCCTTCCACTATTCACCATTCAGTGCTCTTACAGAACAACCCTTACACATCTCCTTTATTCAAGGGTTCTTTATGCACTGTTTTGGAAAGTATATACCATAATCATCTCTGCCTACAACTGGGCACAGAAACAACCCACACCGGAATCTGAAAGACCAGATTTTCGTTGGACAGACTTTGGTACCACTTTGAAAGAAGGTGAACGTTCCATAGCTTCCCTCCTCCAGGATCAGAATTTAACTTCTCTTATATGGCTTCACCACTATACCTCCAATCCATCTGCAAAGAGTATTCTTTGTCTGTCGCTTGGGGCACTACCTCCTAGTATGTCCGAAAACTCGTGGAAGGTCACAACTGCTCCTTTTGTGCATTCCCAAATCCATGATCTTCTGCGCACCTCAACAAATCTAGACCAGTTGGAGAGCTGGTTTCGTGCAGGGATCCATTTCAGCTCCAGGTATCCCGCTGCTTACTTCATAGGGTTACAATCCGTTTACGAGTCCAATACCACAGACCATACCTGTGATGTCGCTTCTGCTTTTTCAGCTTTGGCTTATGGGCTAAGTCCGGTGAGATTCATGCATGCTGGACAATGTATAGAGCTTGCTGCTGAAGATGCCATAAACTGGGCCCTTGAGACCTATAAGGAAGGTCCCCCTTTGGATCTCCCAATTCTTGTGTGGAAACCACTGCTGAAAAGATTTAGATATGATGAAAGTCGTGTGGAATATCTAGACCAGGACTACTATCTCTACACAATTCCTTCCACCCACATTCAAGAGCTTTTTGCGCCATACCTTAAGGACTCCTTCTCGACTAATCAATGAAGGAAGTCTTTCTCCTTAGCAAGCAGGAGCAATGGAAGGTGGAAACCAAAAAGGAAGGGAGAAATTGGAGATATTGTCACTCCATACCAGGTTGAGCATGTATCATGACGTCCTATGGACCTTTCAGATTTATGGACAATTAGTTGATTTTACTCGTTGTTAATTAAGCTTTTGTATAGATACTCTACTTATTCTGAGGGGTATTTAGAGAATTCCTTTCCCCATTGTCTCACCATCTCTAAGAGCAC
This sequence comes from Rhodocollybia butyracea, assembly GCA_015501585.1. Classification (NCBI taxonomy): domain Eukaryota; kingdom Fungi; phylum Basidiomycota; class Agaricomycetes; order Agaricales; family Omphalotaceae; genus Rhodocollybia; species Rhodocollybia butyracea. Next base: position 5,799 of record JADNRY010000098.1, on the reverse strand, counting down.
GAAGACTCCGCCAGGATCTCCCTATCGAACTCGCGCGAGGATAACCGCTTCGAGTACGAAGCTCTTTCCCGCGATATCAGTGAATATCAGCTGAAACTCGGAGAATATATACAGTTTGATGACGTAGAGCGGAATGGGACTCGGAATGGACGGTGGGCTAGACTCATCCATTCACTATCATCACTCATGTACGCACAATTTTGAATGAACATTTGATGAGCATATATCAACTCCTTGAAAGACATTTTTGCATCTTCAACTCACTATTTCCACTTATTGTTGCATCTATATATCAGTGAATGTTCGTTTTTTCTCCGTTTTCAAGGGGTTAAACAACTAAAAATATTCCCGATAACCCATGAGACCGGAGATGTACATAGTAGACATAATTAATACACCAAACGAAGGAACTACAAAGACCCTCGTTGTGCGTATCTTTTCACGCCGCTCTGAACCCCCATACCTGACTATTACCGCCATCGAGTTGAAGTGTGACCGAGGGGTTGAGATCGTTAACGCAATCAATCACGACAGTAGGCCCCCTGTTGATGCTGGTCCAAAGCGCGATCCTGTATATATCTCGGGACTCGGAAGAGGATTCCATCAAATTAATGCCTACATGTAGTAGTTTCCCCGCGTTCGGCGAGCTTCCAACCCATCTGTAAATTACCGGAAGCTAGTGTCTTTCCCACTGGGTTGCTTGGGTGGCGCAACATGGCATACCTCCCCGTGTGTGTGTTTTGGATTGTCCCGTATGGGCCGTATTGGACAATCTCCCACTAGAGATCCGTCATGGCTTTCAGTATTTTGACTTAGGGAATGTGAGTTGGCTCACCCGTGTGTGGCCTGGAGGTGAGATGTAAGTCCTCAAAAGGCATGCAAGTATGGGGGGTGTCTTTACAGTTATCCTGGAGACGATGGTTAGTACCCAGATGGATGATATGATACTTTCTTCCGCTTTGGAGCCCTGACATCTTGGAATTGCGATGCTACGCTGGTTCAATTACATCCGCTCTTCATAGTAGTAGGCTCAGCGCTTGAGACGGGGCTTCAAGTAGTCCGAGAGACCATGCTGTATTTCTATAGATTCAGGACAAATCAAATTCTTATATTGGCGTGTCAGATGATACTAACAGGGATAGACTCGATACAAACACTCGCATGCAAAAGAACATCATACATGATAGATTGACAACCTCGGTGCCTGCTGAGGCGCTTCAAGCAAGCCAGCAATCTTCAAGGCGCATGGCAAAGTTTGTATGGATTCAGGATCCAGGATTATCAGGTTGGCTGAATAAGTTTCTCCCATGTAGTGGCGCCGATAGACAAAAACCAAGATGTTGCCCTCGAAGAGTAGAACGATTGAAACCACTACTAAGTATGGTCAAACTATGGTATAGTTATATATTTACAGTTCCAAAACTAGAGATACTTTGAGAGGCATGGAAGCTATCGTGCCATCAGCAATCGGTTGCAAAGTTGGATACATACACTGGACAATCTTTGCCTTGGTAAGATCAAATTGAAATGATCGCACAAGAAGCGCAAGAATTATCTTCAGCTCCAGTACAGCTAAAACAGAACAACAAGACTTGAGAAAAGTGCTGGAAATAACGAAATATATACTAAGAGCTCACCAACTCTGTAGCCAATGCAACTTTGTGGTCCGTCAGCTACATGTGGAATTAAGTACTTGAAAGTCAAACAAGCAATCCACTCGAAAATTCCACTTACAAAACGAAGACACTCCATTCCAGGGTCCACGCGGCAGTTTGTCTACAGGAGGAACGCCTCCAGGCTCAATCCATCGTTCTGGAATGAATTTATCTGCATTATCTCCCCATACTTGCTTATTCACATTGAGAATAGCCCAAGGGATCTGTAATACCTAGATGTATGCATAGATGGTGAGTCAAACTTGCTACAAGTCCTGAGCAGACACAAACCTGGCCGGCTTCGACAGCAAGTGAGGATACCATTTCCCCACTCCCAGTACGGATGGCCGTGCCAAGAGGTATCACATCATCATGGCGAGCTATACGCTGTGTGGGTTGGCCAACAGGATGCAAGCGCAATCTAAATTCAAAAAAATTGAGGTTTCCCGTTCTCACGACGCAGGCTTGAGGTGAAAAAACATACCCCTCTTTAACTACCGCACTGAGATACTCAAATTCCCCAATACTTTTGTAATCAAAAGAAGCCGCGGTCCGAATTTCTTGTTGTAATTTGCGTTGAACCGAAGGAGTTTGGGCCAATTGAAGCAGTAGGAAGTCGGCCGTTACCGCTGTACTTTCATGTCCAGCCACCCTGTATAGTATGCTGTAAGCCATAATGCGCAATACATGCTACAAGGACCCGCTCGCCGCACAAGAAGGTTGTAATCTACCCATGAGAATAGAACTGGTATCAGTAGCATGAGATGCACTCACATTATCAAGTATTTCTGTGGTAGTGAGTACCGCTTCCGATTGTTCCTCGAGCTTATGGTTCCCATTAAGGAGAATAGACAAAATATTGTTACCACCAATATGTTTGGAGTTGTCCAAAATAAGTTTTCCGGCAATTTTATATATGATGTTTTTTTGCTACACTCTCTCGAAAGGCTGGTATGGGTAGCCTGGCAATCCACGGGAAAATATTGAGTAGCCTAGGTGCTAGGAATCCTATGAAAGTCTGTGACATAACCACGTCTTGATGCCATGCAGAACGGATTGCTTTTGCGTCTTTGTTTTCGCCGCCCTCGAAATCATGTCCAAAGCCAACTCGGCCTATGATATCAAGACTGTAATCGTGTAAGGAGATGCCTAGCATTACTTGGCGGCGCAACTTACGTGCAAGCAGATATGACAGGAACTATATCTACAGTGGTGCCGCTTGTATCAATCAAGCTGGAAGAGAGATTTTGAGTCATCTGGTACAACCTGTGAGCTTATACTATCCAGAATATTGATAAATTCACTGACCCGTTCAACGCAGAAGAATATATCATCGGACATGGCCTCAACAGCTTCCGCTCTACATTAGCATATTTTAAAATTTAGCTTTCAGAACACTGGCATTCAATACATACGTGAATGCAGGTGCCAGCAGTCTGCGCTGGTATTTATGGTCTTCCCCTTCAATCCCTCCAAGGCCTGCTCCAATGAGAGTTCTGATAAGCTGCAGAAACCCCTGTGATTTCCCTAGACACGAGGCCAAAGACTGAGTACTCTCCAAAACAGTAATTAATAAGTATGGAGACAGACCGTAAGTAGTATAAGCGTTGTGGAGAATGTGGTGAGCAGCAAAGTTATCCCCAATAACGACCTATTCGTCAAATGGTACATGTTGGGTTAGTCATAGAAGAGCATTGAGTTCAATCCCAGTTATGCACGTACAATGTCAGGCTGAAATAATGCCGCTTTGATCCTATACACTAGCCCAAGCGATGTCGCCCACTTGACATATGATTCAGAGACATCATGATATGTAATCTCAAGTTCATGTCCCCATATCCAGCTTGCTTGCTTTGAGTCCTGAAATGCTTGTTGAGCATGCAGTCTACGACTCGAAGCCGGGAGCTCATTACTTGGAGGAGAAACTCACAGGCATTAGGAGCTTTTGCACCGCACTCTGTCTGTGTCGCACATGTCTCCAGAACAAGTAGGATATCCCAAAGGCAAAAAACACTAAGAGAGTAGCTGTTGACAATCATGATCGATAGTCTCAGTGAAAATGAAGTGAAAAAAATATTCGACTCTGACTGGAGGGAAGATAGGGCCAGTCTTGTGGACCTCAATTTAAGGGCTGTCGCGCACCAGTTGAACTATACATAGTTTAAGCCCTAAGCCATCCATATGGGCTATCATGTGTAGTGCCTAGAACGCTGCTTAAACCGTACAGGGTGTAAGCCCTTAAGCTTAGTTATGAGTTATAAATGGGAACCGGAGCTTATGTGGCATGGTGGCGTGTTCGATCAATAATCTTCTACCTCGTCGTTTACATGCTTCTATTTCAGGACTATCAACGCGCGTATCTCCCAACGCAAGACATCATCGATGCAACGAGGGTTGGACGCGAAAGTCGACGTTGCCGGAATTGCGTTAAATATGTCAATATCTGCGCTTTTAGTGAGTAAAACGACCTAAACAATATCAGCACGTTTGTTACATGTCCTCTGCTCTGATAGAGATAAGAGCCCATCGAGTTTTCTGGCTGCAGCAGTGAATCTTTCGAAGAAGGATCTAGGAAAAGCAGTTAGACCTTGAACATACGACAGATGAAGGTGGAAGGACACGGAGAGAAAAACTCACACACACGCATACTTTCTCAACTGTATACAGCGCCCCAACGTTCCGTTGATGTGGGGTTTCCCGGTTTGAAAATACGTAGAGGAGGATACGGCGGAAGGACGATAAGAGGGTACGACCCGGGTACAGCTGGTGATTTTCGTCATCGCGTCAGCTTCCTATCGTTGTTAGTCAAGCAACCTGACAGTTCGTCCCCTCGGTCCGAACTCATATCGTCGGCTGTAGCTAGTTGCATATCGTGCAGATGAACGAAAAGTAGACTAGAACACAGCGGTCGTATGCGAAGTGGAGCGAGGATCCAAGATACAGGTTGAAACGGCAAGCTACGTGAGATTTCGATTCCTGCGAATTGGGTGTTGCTGGTACCAGCTCTCCGGAGTAGCTCCTAGCGCAAGATAACATCGATGCGGTATATGTAGGGCGTGTTCAATCAGAGCGAGTCCGAATACTGCCAGGGTCTTGACCTGAGAGTACCGGAACCTGATATCTGCGCCTTCTATGAGTAAAACCACCGATGCAATACCATCAAAGACGTACTATGAAATTCGCTGTAAGAGGATACAGCTGGCGATTTTTTCGTCGCGACACCTTCCTAACCATCCACACGACCCAACAGCTCATCCTCATTTCATCCTGGTCCGTTCCAGCTCCTCTCGTCGGTTGTAGCTGGTGAAACGCTGCGTACTGCGTAGATGAATTAGAATTGGGCCGGATACAGTCGTACGGGAGGCGAAGAGGGAATCTGAGATGCAGTTTGAAAGAGGGAGGTATCGATTCGTGCCAATTGGGCGTTGCTGGTATCAGCGTATCTCCTACGCCGTCTGTGCTTTATACAACATCGATGCGGCAAATTTCGGGTGTGTGATAAAGCCAGTCCGAAAGTCCGAACGCTGCCCGGGTCTTCGAGCCGCTCGACCTAAGAATACCGAAAATTTCGTAAAATTTCGCAACAAGCACGCTGGCACAGGCGATAGTAGCAAGCTTTGAATGCGAACTAGACGTGACGCGTGCGCGTGAAAGTCGAGTTGTGTGGTTGTTGAATATGAACCTAGGAGCGAGTATGAGCGGAAGAGGTATCGACAACACAGAACAGAGAACATACGGATAGGGAGAGGGAAGCCTGCGCAGGCTCATCGCAAAAGATACGAGCGTTCCGAGTCCAATGTTCTGATGCGTTGATCTGTGTCCTACGAACGCTGCCCGGGTCTTCAAGCTTCAAGGCGCTCGACCTAAGAATATCGGAATTTTGCCAGATTAGTCACTAGTCAACATCTACACTTTCGGTGAGTGAAACCACCTATGTAATGTTCTCAAAGACGTACGTTTTGTTATCACCACCACCACTAGCGACGAGGGGCCCAGTTCCGCCCATGTCCTTCTCGATTAGAGATACATCCTCGAATTTCAAAGCCTAGACGAGGTTGACTCGGTAATTTGGTAAACATCCCACTAGCACAGGCGATAGTACCAGATTTTGTACGCGAACTGAACGTGACGCGTGAAATCGATT